>RJWT010012646.1:0-22310 GCA_004365215.1 Cuniculus paca
TTCTCTCTCTTTCTCTTTTATTCTATCTCTCAGCCTTCCCCCTGGTTGACACAGAAAGATGGCATCAGGCTTGGACTTCCTGGCCCTCCAGAACAGTGAGAAGCAAATTTTAGCTTATTATCAATTCCACCATCTGTGGTATTCATTACAGCAGCAGGAAATAGACTGAGACCAGGCCCACTGGATCTCTGCTTCCTTCTTGGTGGTGGAAAGTGTGAGCAATGACTTGTCTTTGCCTTGAGATATGTCCAGGACATGCCAGAGGACACCAGACTTCCCTGACTGGTGGCCTCACGAAGCCCTGCAGGTCTTTCTCCCACTCCCAGATGGAGTGTGTGAGTCTCTGCTGCCAGAGATTACCTCTCTTTATCCAGCCCGTTGACAGGATGTCATCAGTTCCACAAATCAATGGGACACCCTACTAGTTGTCTTGACAGTACTAGAGCTCTTGGACTGGACTATGATGAGGACCATGATGAGATACCTGATCTGCATGTGGTCCCCACACCTGGGGAGTGTGAACTTTGTCTGCATAGCTTCCTGACTGGGAACAACTAGGGGACACCATGTGCTTGAAGCCCTACTGATCCACATGACAGAGTCACAGCATCACCACGGCACCACAGTCCTCCACTGTCTCTTTCCATGGTTCATCATGCTCTGGAAGGTTCCAGCTGGAGAGTTAAACGGTAAGAGCACAGGAATCACTGCACCTGCATTCTCTAGGATTTGCAAGTTGGTGCTGTCTCTGCCATTTCCCACGTTGGTGCTGTCATAGCAGTGGTGGAGGTGGAGAGCCTCAGAGGCCCCCACTTAGTAGTCCCCACAAGGATATGTCATGCATCACAGCCCAAAGACAATGCTGGGTCTGCCCAGGATGTCCCTGGGGGATGTCCCTGGCGTGGGTCCATGGCTGTTGTGGGCTTGTGTGAGTCGGATCTATGCCGGGACTGTAGTATGAGCTGACCTCTGCACCCGCACTCCAAACTTGGCCCTGACAACTCCATCCCGCTTATCAGTGCCAGCTCTGAGCACCTCCCAGTCTTCTCACACAAGCCCTGAGAGGACCAGGTAGTCACCACCATACATAGTGGCAGTGGCGACTCAGGGTCCTTCCCCTTGGGGACCCAGCCCCTCCTTCTCTCACTGACCTGGCTCAGATCCAGAAACTGGGCTCACTGACCTGGCTCAGATCCAGAAACTGGGCTAAGGATCAAGTTTTCTCTCTTTCTTTTGTCTGGTTGTTTTTAACTGAAACAACTCTTTTCCCCCCTGGCCATCTCTGGTTTTCTTGATTTGATAGCTCAGACAATACCCTTGTTGGCTGCCCAGCTCACCCTCGTTTACTCAGAACATTCTTGGTTTTCACACTGCAAGTCTCTGTCCTAGATAAACTGACACCGGCGGCCACCCTGCCCTAGGAATGTCACATTCTGTGAACCATATCCATAAATCCACAGACCAGGCCAGCACCACTCTGCCCTTACTGCTCGTTACTGTCCTTGTGTCCACCAGCTCCTGGCAGGTATTATTCACCTGGTCTGTGTTCCTTTCTGGGATGTGATTGTTATCAGGAAGCCCAGTTCTGTAACCACATCTCTCACAGCCAGACCTGGTCTGCAGAGCCGCTGCCCCCAGCTCCTCCCTGATGCTAGGACCCTCTGTTGCTGTTTTGGTGACAGGGTCCTGCTGTGGAGCAGTCACTGGGGAGGACCCCTGGCCTTTGTAGAGGTTTGTCTCCAGCAAACTGCCCCTTCTAGGTCTTCCATTTCCTTCTGCCATCTCCAATGGTGAATCATGCTCTACTATTTCACATAGTATGAGCCATGCCTTCTTGCAAGCTTTCTGAAGCCACCAGAGCAACATGTTACCATCCTCGCTCAGTTCCTTGAAGTCTCCCTCCTGGGAGAGTCCTATAGTGGTAAGGTCTCTCATTCAGAATCCATGACCCACCCCAACTCAGCACCCAGGGCACCCAGCATCCACTCTTGACCCTCGCCCACACTGGCAATAAGTCCTACACCTCCCCCATACCAGCCTTTCCCTCCCTTGGAAGGCACAGCACCTGCCTGGCTGCTCCATGCCATGGCCTGGCCCTGGTTTGGTCCAGTGTTCAGTAGGGGAGCTGGCAGTGTATAGTTTCATGCAATAAAGGACTTGCATCTTTAGTGTTCAATAGCAGAGAACAGGGGATCTAGCAGATCCAGGTTGCAAAGTGGGCAAGGTCACTAATACGAACACCCTGATCCCGAGTCTTTCAGTCCTACTCCTTCCCAAACAGTCATGACCTTGGCATTGCCAACTCACCTAGATAGAAAATCCAGGATTCCACCTCCCTGGGACTCCACCCTTCTACTTAAGCCCGGCTTCTGAACCTCAGCTTTCTCTTCTCTCTGCCTACAGGAGAGGGAAAACGCTCAGTGTAGCCTAGGAAGCCCGTGACTTTCACACTTTGCTTCAAATTGGTAATTAATCACCTACGGTCTTTTATTGTTTTTTTTTCCAATCCATCGATTGCATTCAACAAGAGCCATACAATTTCATTGTCCTTATAATTACTAATTTACCTGGCCCTCTCCACCTCCTGAAATACACAGGCTGCCCTACTTTCCCTTCCATCCCAGTTCCTCTACAAGGAAGAAGTCTCCACATGGCTGGCACCTTTCATGGTCACTCCTCAGCCCTCCACCACTTCCATGCCCCATAATCCCACTTGGAATAGGATTCTGCAGACTACCCTCCAACCCAGTTATCTTTGGTAGGGTTCCCTGGGCCTGCCCCAAGGTCTTGGCTGCAGCAAGTTTTCTTGGGCAGGACCCAGGATCCGAATCCAGGATCCGCATGGGGGCAGCAAGAGCCAGGGGCTAGGCCGAAGGAGAGATGAACCCAACCCAGCTGCACCAGAGGCTCAGCCAAGCCTTAGGGGTTGCCAAGCTGAAGGACATCACAGAGGTGCATTCACCAGTCATGGAACTGGGCTCCTACATGTGGGCAGAGCAAGACCTGGGCTGAGCACCTGGGAAGGTGCTGGGGAGAGACTCTGCCTGCAGACCCCAGTAGGAAACAACTGGGCAGCAGCTTGAGCTTCTGGTCCTGAAGGAAGTCTGAGCAGTGCTCTTAGCATCCATAGTACAAATGGGCAGAGAAGCTGGAAGAGGAGCAAAGGGCTGGCAAGAGAAGCCTCTGATGCAAGCTCAGAGCGCTGAAGGGCAGTCCTGTGTTCTGGGATGCAAGTCCTGTGGGACCTCAGGGATGGTCACTGCAGGAAGTCAAACCTCACCTCGGTCAAGGGAAAAGCTTTGAGTCGCCTGGCTCTGCAGAGATGGGTGGAGACAAACTCCAGAGGGAACGAGCTCCCCATCTCCACACGGACGGTGTTGCACTCTCGCAGCCTTGTCCACAAGACACAAAACCCAACCATCTTTGTGAATATTCCCTTCCAGCCTGGACAGACTTTAGAATCCTTGCCCCAAGCCTTCTCCAAGGAGCTGCACGCCTGCTGGGTCCTGTGTCACCCGAACGTTCCAAGTTCGAGTATGGTGACGGGGACCACAGGATTGGTGGATTTGACGCTGGTGCATCGAGCTGTGGTAACGTGGTGACGCACATGGGCTGTCCCCCAGAAGAGCCCGAGGCCTCCTGCTGTCACCGCTGCCCCTCTGCCTGGAACACACATCCCCCAACTCTGGGACCAAACGGTTCCACGTCCCTCTGTGTGTACACAGACACGCACATACGCTTTTCCCTACACAAATATATATTTAAGATTTACTGTTCTGGAAAGACTGGTGAATAATGTAAATGATGAGAGCCCGAGTCTGGCAGGAAATATTGTTGGGACGGCCTCATTGACATGCAGACTGTCGCCCGCACTCGGTGAGACGCGCACCGTATGAATTATGGATTCCAGGCTTTATCGCTCACGCTACACATGAATGTTTGATAAAGATTGTTTCCAATATTATATTTTTGTCAAAATGCTCATCTAAAATTCCTTCAAAAATGCTTTCCGGTAATTATGCACTGACTTCATGAGAGGCAGAGAAGAGGTGGGAGGAGTGGCCCTCAGTGGGGTCACTGAGTGTGTGTGTGTGTGTATGTGTGTGTGTGTGTGTTCTGTATTTTCCTCACCCCAGCATCTTTGCTAAAGGGGAAGGGGGGACTGACAGCATTTGCCAGTGCGTTCTCCTTCTTCTACACCCTCATTACAGAGGCCAATCAGGTGAGGTCTCCCCCTGTCTGGTCGACATTCAGGAGTTCACTGCTCCTTGGATACATACAAGTCCCACAGCCTCTGTTGATCTTCTAGGAGCAATTATGGGGTCTCTGCTTGTCAGCACCATGCTCCATCCAGCAATGGGTGGTTCTCATCTCTCTCTCTCTCTCTTACTCTTCCTCCCTCCTTTTCTCTCTTTTTCTATACTGGGGATTGAACCCAAGGCGCCTTCTTCACTGTAAGCTACATCTCCAGTCCTTTATATATATTTATATATATATTTTTTTTTTTTAATTTTGAGACTGAGTCTCCCAAAGTCACTAAATTGCCTAGGCTAGGCTTGAGCTTGTTGTGATTCTCCTGCCTCAGCCTCCCAGAATGTTAGGATTACAAGTGTATGCCACCACGCCCAGCTGTCTGGTCCTCTCTTGCAGCAGAAATGGCAGATCCCCAGTGCCCAGGCTGTGGCACTCACAGCAGACACCACTGGTTGATCCTGTCATTCTCCCTGACTGCTCCTCAGAATCTTCTGAACACAGGCTCAGGGCAACCATTGTCAACAAGAGCAAGATGACAGCAAACTCAGTCTCTGGAGCATAAGGATTTCGATGACCCAACACCACCTCTGTCTCACCCCCAACCATCCGCCCAGCTCACTTGGCCCCATTTCATGCCTTTACCTCTGCTTTTCCTTCTGCCTAGAATGTTCTATCCCCATCTTCTTGACAAACTCCTACTCATGCTTTGACACCTCTCTACTCTTTGGTGCCTTCCTGTCCTTAGTGATCTCTCTGTGCGTGCACACATACATGTGTGCTCACACACCCACACACACACACTCCCACCGTTACACAGTATGATGCCTGAGGGAAGTTTACTTGGGGTCTCCGAGAAGGTGAATGCTGTCAGCTATCATAGGAGGGCCAGCCTGTGTGCCTACCGAATCCCAGCACAAAAGGAATCGAGGCCTCGTTTTCACAGGTGATGTGCCCTTCATGGAGCCCCGTGCAGAGACGGAGCACTCAGAACACAGATAAGGGAAGGGTCTCCCTTCCTTACCTCGGTCAGGGGGAAAAAATCACTGTGCATACATCCCGTGGCTACCCATGTTGGAGAAATCTTAAGACATAGAACACCATAAGATATTTAGAGAACTTCATGTGGCTTGGTGATCAAAGTCAAGATACAAGCAGGCAGGAGGTGACCCTGGGAGAGACTATCAAGACTCAGGGCATGGGGTGGGGGGAGCGAGTGGCAGAGCTAGCATGGCTGACCTTGACTCTAAATGTGACAGGAAGCCATTGAATCCAGCCTGTGGCTCAGACATACCCTGGGAAGACGCATAGGGAGGGCTAATAGAACAGGGCAACTCAGAGGGGCTGTTTCAAGTGTTACAGGGGAATGAATAAAGGCTAGCAGTAAGGTGACTGCAGGATACCCAAGAGGTCATGTTGGACCAGTAGTAATGGAGCTGAGGCAGTCAGCACAGAGGTGGCCACCTGAGCCACTGTGTGGATGAGATCAGCAAGGACCAGGCCAAGCAGAGCACACAGCAGGGACTGGGTCAGCAGTGAAGAGAGATGTGTTCTTCAGAGGAGCTGGGAAGAAATGGTCAGAGAGCTAGCAGATGCCATAGCACAGTGTGATTTGGGGGCTAGGAGTTTCAGGAACGAAAGAACAAGAGAAATTGGCCAGTGTGGTGGGAGGCCAGGGATATTGAGTACAGCCAAGTCCCCACTTGTGACCTTGGCCTGGAGGAGGATCATGGGTGACCACAACAGGAGTGGTTCCCGTGGAGTCCTGAAACAGTCTGTCAGTGGCGTGGGACTTGGAAAAACGCTCCCAGGAAGACTTGGGAGATGAAGGACTCAGCCGCCTGCCAGGGGGCATCTGAAACTTGGAGGTCTTCAAGACAGAAGCTGGAGAAGGTTAGGAGATGTTAGGAAAGACACAAGGGGAAGGGCAGGGTTGACAAGAACAAGGCACAGAGGGTGAAGCCCCAAGTAAGTTCCGGAGGAAGGAATGAAGTGGGAGGGTTGAAAGCAGAGGTGGGGCTCCACCTGTCAGAACGAGGCAGGAGAGGGGGAGGGAATAAGCAGGCCTAGGTGTGCATGGATATGTGCTGCTAGGGCTTGGGCAAAAAAAAAAAAAAATCAAAATATAGTATAGATGGACCACTAGCTAAGTTAATCAGGAGAAAAGCACAAATACACCTGATTAGAAATGAAGGAGAAATAAACACAGAAAGTGAAAAAGGAATCATAATAGATTACTCAATGCTTTGAAAATGAATCTAAACACATGAACAAAATGGGTGATTTTCAAGGAAAACATAAATGATGAAAACATATCCCCGAAAAGACAGGAAATCTAAGGAGCCCAGTTCCAGGAAAGAAATGGAGAATGGGGTGAGGGAGTCACTATGTGTTAAAGCAGTAGCTGTCAGCAGCCTTGCAGGTAAAAACTCATCAAATCAGCTACCCAAAAGTGACTGCAGTGTCATTTAAACTCCTACAAATGCTGAAGGGTTGGATGGAGACTCTGGAGCTAAGATTCAAATAGAACAGTGAAAACAAACCAAAACATGACAGAAAATGATTATAGTACAGATGCCCTTTCACCTGCCAAGGGGTGACATCTGAGAAGCCCATCATAAGTGGGAAATATCTATCGTAAGTACAAAACACATTTGCCTTAGTCACCTTCTCATCCCTGGGACACGATACGCCCCCAACTCAAAAGAGGAAAAGTTGACTTCAGCTCACAGCTTGTAGCAGTTTGAGTCCACAGTTGGCGGCTCCAAGGCAGGGTGGCGTGGCAGAAGGGCACGGTGCAGGGGAGCTGCTCACAGCATGGTGGACAGGAAGCAGAGTGAAGGGAGGAGCTGGGGAGGTGTAAGCTTTTAGGCCACAGCCCCAGTGACCCACTTCTAGCCCTACCCCACTTCCCCACAGCAGCTTTAATCCCCATAATGCCTACAAAAGCCCCACATATGAGCTTGTGAGGGGACACCTAGACATAAACCGTAGCAGCAATGAAGCTACACAACCCGCTGACCACCCGTGGCTCAGCAGCACAGCACCTGGTAGTGCTAGTACTTTCCCCTTGTGACTGTGGGGCTGACTTGCCGCTCGCTGCAGCTGCCACTGCTGACCAGCATGGGCACACATTACCAGTCCAGAGGAGATGACCCTCCAAAATTCGGAATGCAGTTTCCATGGAATGCTTATGACTTTTGCAGTGTGATGAAGTCAAAAACTCATAAGCTGAACCACTGGAAGTTAGAGAGTTTTTGTACTATCCATAAGAAAACAAATGCAAAAATCCTATGTAAGATATTCATAAGTAGGACATACATGTATTTGTGTGTGTGTGTGTGTGTGTGTGTGTGTGTGTGTGTGTGTCTATGTGTGTATGGCTCTGGGGATTGATGCCAGGACCTTCACAGTGAGCTAAGCCCTGGCACCTTTTTCTTTCCCATTTTGAGACAGGGTCTCACTAAGTTGTCCATTCTGGGCTTGAACCTGTGATCTTCCTGTCTCAGCCTCCCAGAGTGCTGGGATTACAGATGTGTTCCACCAAGCCTGACTAGAACACATATTTATTTTAAAGTGACAATATGCCTCCACCTGTGGGGTTTATTTCATATAACGCATTATAGTAAAGAAAAATTAGACATTTCTCCCCAAATACTGAAAGTTGGATAACAATCCAACTAATTGTAGAAACTCCTAATAAAACAGGACCATGCCAACAGAGGTACATCTCCTATTATGGAAGCCAAAGCTCAGAAACATTTCTAAAGACAAGCCAGCAACGCCATTCCTGACAGAGTGAGACGTGAGAATGTCCATTGCCGGAACACGCATCCTGTGCAGAGCTCCACTCCCCCCGTTGCCGTGTGGCTCACAAATGACTTTGCAGTTTCTCGCCTACAGGCAGGGCATCTCTCCAACCCCACTGACATGGAGCTTGGTCACGTGACTTGTGGCAAGTGGAAAGTGGGTAGAAAGGACAGAATGCCAACTCTGAGCCTGGGATTCGAGAAGAGTCAGGTGCTTCTCCTTCCGCTCTTGCATCTGTCCAGACCTCTGAGAACAAAGGCCATGATTTCTTGCTGGTCCAGCAGGGATGAGGAGCACAAGACATGGAATTAACCCAACCTGGGGCTGGGAGCCACACTCAGTCAAAGACAGCCTGGACCAGCCCACTCTCAAGTGACTGGCAGCCACAGGAACAAATTCAAATGATTAACATTGCACTTTGGGTGGCTTTTGTGTAGCATCCTGGTGAGAGTAATACTCATTGAACGGGATGTTACTAAACATTGCATTTGACCTTCTAGCCAGTGCAATTAAATAAGAGAACAAATTTAGCAGGTGTGACATTAAAATGACGACAGGAGATTCTCACTTATTAATCATCGCATTGTACACTTTTAGAATAGAGGAGAAAACCTCAGTTTAGAAACACTGTCAGAAACACTAAAAAAGTTTAGTGAGAATTAATTTATATAAAAATCAATAGCTTTCCTACATAAAACCATAACCAATTAGAAAAGAAAAGATCCCACTTGTAGTAATAATAAAAAAGATAAAATACCTAGAAGTATATTTAACACAAAATGCCCTTGATCTGAAAGGAAAAAAAAATTTTTTTTTCAAACTGCTAGAGGACATAAAATAAGACTTCAATAAATAAAAGCTACACTCTGTTCTTGGGTTGGAAGAATCACACTGTATGGATTCCAATTCTCTCTACGTTAATCTATATTAGTGTGATCCAAAAATACCAACAGGATTTTTAGACTAAGCCTGTTGTTCCTATATATAAGAAGAGCTGAGAAATTTCTGAAAAGAAGAACCCAACTGTAACTAGATCCTAAGACAGTGTGATTTCGGTAGCTAGAAAGCCATGCATGTGAATAGACAAAGTTTATAATAGATGCTTGTCGTGTTTGAGGTTACCTCGTGTCCTTTGAACACTTGCTGCAGTTGGAATATTTTGGTCACTATGAATCCACCACCCAAAAGCAGAACCCAGAATATGCTTTGCCAATCGCCCTTGCAGCTGGCATGAAAGTGGGTAACGTGGGTGCTGCCAGTCTTTAATAAATTCTTTTTCTTCTCTAGTCTACAGAGCTGGCTTCCTTGTTTGAAAACTTCCAGTCCTGACCAGTATTGAATGCCTGCACTATAAGGTCCACATGTGCATCTTTTACATCAGGAAGAAACAGTAAAAATGACAGTTAACGTGTATTAAGCACCCAGGCATAGTTCTTCAAACTTGTTATTATCTCATTAGCTCTTACAACAACCCTGAATTACTATTTCTGTTTGACAGACCTAGAATTCAAGGTACGGAAAGGTTTCTGCAATTCATATATAATTAAATTGACATCAGAGTTCATTAGAAGAAAGAAGCATCTCTCAAGTGATTTGTGGCTAGCTTGCCATCTTGGAAAATAATATGGGTCTCACCTCACTCCTTACACTGCAGCTAATTCCATATAGACCCCATTGGTGAGGAAAAAGTAAATAATAAAAGAACTAAAGGAAAATACAAAAGAATATTTTAAAATATTGAAATTAAGAAGACTGTGTAAGAAGATGTGGCTTTCAGAAGCCAGTAATATATCCGGAAAGCCGAATACATTACTACAAAATGTTTCATCCTGGTGAAGAAAGGGAATGGAGACCAACCAGGAAAAAATAATGACAACCCAGAAGACAGCTGGGTGTGCATACATAAATCAACAAGAAAGAGCTAGGGAAGTAGCTAAGTGGTAGAGCACTTGCCTAGTACGTTCAAGGCCCTGGGTTTAATCTTCAGTATCACCAGTAAATCCATAAGAAAAAACCAAAATCCAAAATAAAGAAAGGCAATAACACCTTACCAAAAATATATATATATATATATATTACATATATATATATATATATGACTCATCATCCCTCATCCTTTTAAACATAAAAAGTGGAACAACACTTTTCTAGTGATTCACCTCTCATTTTGATAAAGTTTGCTGACAAATTCTGTTAAAGAGGTCAAGAAGAAATAGCTGTGTCCTCTTGAGTAGAAAAATTGGCATGTGAGGAAAACAGAAGGAATTAAAGGAATTCACATATATTTTGAACTTGAACTTCTACTTCTAGAAACTTATACTTTAGATACATCTGTGCATGATTATAAATGCAGATGTTCACAAACATTTATGATATCATTGTTTCTACCAGCAAAAGCCAGGGACACATAAGTGCCCATCATTGCAAAATTGATTTAACAGCCAGTGACATGCAGCACTTCAGTGAATAAGGTGGAGGAATTGTCTTTATTATAAAGTAGTTTTTTAAAAAATTAGGAAGGGGACACAATCAACAAGACACTGTCCTAACGCTAAAATGACTCGAATGTTCCAAATCATTGTTCTCCAACATGGAGGCCCCCAACTACGTCCGTTGGATGTTTGAAGTGGGCTAGTGTGATTAAAGAACTAAATGTCTAATTCTAATCTCAACTAACATCACTTTAAAGGTCAGTAGACACCTGTGGCTGTGGGGTTCAATACTGCAGGTTAGAAAATGTTTACATTTGTGCTAGTGAATAGTAGCATTTCTGAAAAAGTTACAGGAGCTAGCAACAGTCATTTCCCAGCCAAGGCAGGGAGACCCGAAGAATTAGATGTGCTCAGGAAGAGGAAGAAGACACTTACAGATTTAATATTTGAATCATTTACCATACATGTAATACCATATTCAATATTCAAATAATTAAAGAAAGTTCCACAAGGGGAGAGGAAGAAGGTCTGGAGTGAGCCTTGGGTCCTAGGAAGCAGGAGGTCCACCAGTCTAAGAGCCTCAGGTTCAGGGCAAACCAGGCTCTGGGAGAGAGATTGGGGTGCTGGGGTCAGAGGTTGCAGGGTAAATCCTGAGCCCTGAGGAGTCAGTCCTGATATGGGGTGGGAGTCACATAGCTGAGAGATATTGGTCAACAGCCTGATTGTGGAGACGATCATAAGATAATTCCCCAAAAAACGTGAAAAGAGTTGAAAAAAATAATAGGTTAGTTGGTTTTGGAGACATGAAAATGACAGAATTTTCAGAATCCAGTGCCTGATGGGGGGGTGCAGTGCTGAATGCCAGAGACAACTGCAGAGGCTCTCCATCCTTGGCAGTGTGACTGAGTGGAAAAAAAAAAAAGGTTTAAAAAGAGAAGATTTGAGAAGAAAAGATTGTAAATTCAGTGTCTGGCATCATGATCCAGGTGGAAATTTCTAGAAGCTTCCAGATATCTAGTCTGGCTCTCAGCAGGGAGGACTGGGCTAGAGCAATCCATTTGGGAGATAGCCAAGGGTGGGTGATAATGGCAGCCAAGAGAACTTTCAGGCATCACCAGAAAGAATGTGTGACCTGGTGACACAAAAGCGCTCATGTCACAAGGAAGAGCTGGAAAAGGAAAGCAGCACAGGACACAGGGTGAGTGGCAGGTAGAGAACCAAGGGGAGGGGCTGCTGTCTACAAGGTCAAACACCACAGAAAGGTTAGGGAAGATGGCACAGTGAAGAGACTGAAGAGCTCATATCACATGGCAATGAGGGGTCATTGGTTGACCTCGGGGACAGCTGTAATGAAAAGTTGAAGGATTGAAGGATTCATGGGAGTAGGAGAGAGGAGACGGTGAGGGCAGGCACTTAGATGCTGGATACTTAGCTATGTAAGGCAAGACAGGGGCGAAAAACTTCTAGAAGGGAGGGTTGCATGGAGGGCAATATTGTGAGTTAGTTTCGTTGCTCTAATAGGAGAGATGAGAGCAGGGTGATAGGTGGTGGAGAAGGATCTGTAACAAAACAAGAGATAACTAGTATGGAGAGGCACTGGAACCAACCCAACCTAGACAGGGGCCTGAAGAATCATGGCCAACGGTGTGGGCTTGGGGTCAGGAGCCACATCAAGTCCCTTCACTACTGTGCAGTTCTGAGCATGTTATCACTCTCTCTGAGCACTATCTGCAAAAGAGGATTGCCCAGCCAAGAGCAAAATGTTAGCTCAGAGCTTAGCACCCAGAACATTGTCAAAGGCCTGCCTGCTGCTTGCTTTGCAAATAAAGTTTTATTAGTCACAGCATGGCCTTTGTTTGTTTGTTTGCTTGTAGTACTGAGGATTGAATCTGAGGCCTTTGCACTGAGCTACATCCCAATCCTTTTATCTGGAGACAGGGTCTCGATAAATTGCTAAATCCCTAGATTGGGTTCGATCTTGTCATTCTCCTGCCTCAGCCGCCTGGAGTGCTGGGATTAAAGGTGTATGCCACCACGCCCTATTTTAATCTATTTTCTGTTTGCCTTGTGTCAAAATGGAAGAATGAGTGATTCCAGTGGAGAAGTCATGGCTGGCAAAACCCCAACTATTTTCTGCCTTGACCTTTAAGAAAAAGTTTGTGGCTCTCAGCTAGAGGATAGGAGAGCAGGAGGGAGGAAAGCAAATGACAGGGTAGAGGGGAGTGGATCTGAAGAGCTAGGAGGTTGAAATCAGCAGGAGAAGGGAGGAGCCGAGGAATCCAGGACTCAGAGGGGATCTGAGCCCGCAAGGAACTCTCCAGGCAGGGGCACCCCGTTCAGGGTCACGGGCTGCAACAGAGGAGACCTAGGAGCGATGAAGCTCTGAGCGGAAGTGGGTGGGATCGATGGGTAGAATACCCCGTGTGGATATGGGCATGAAGAAGAGAGGCCAAGTGTGGTGGTGCACACCTGTAATCCCGGCATTCTGGGAGGAGGCTGAGGCAAGAAAATGCAAGTTCAAGCCCAGCCTGGGCATTTTAGCAACTTAGTCAGACCCTGTCTCAAAAGAAAAAATGAAAAAGGGCTGGGACAGAACTCAGGGCAAACACCCTGAACTCACCCCCCAATATCACAAAAAATAAATAATAAATCAAAACAAAAGGCATCTATTTTGTACCTAGGAAGTCATCAGGAAACACCTCTTTCGTTGTTGTCAGGACCTCGATTTTTTTCAGAATGACAAGATTTCCTGCCAGAGGATTGAAACGGTTGGCCTAGGCCAATCAAGAAGCCTTACTTGCTTTTGGTTGATGCTTAGCTTCCCAGCCTGCCTTGCAGCTAGAAGACGTCACATGATGTGTTCCTGAACATTAGCTCAGGGATTGTGGGTTGTTCACTTCTATGATAAGATGTTTCCTGGTGCTGGTCCCTCTTCTTCTTGTCTTAAACACGGAGCTGATGTTTGGGGCTTTGGCAACCATTTTGTGAACATGAAGCAACAAGTACAGGGGCCTGCCTGGCCACAGCTGAGGTTGTAAGTGCAAAAGGAGTCAGGGCCTGGAACGCTGTCGCTGAACCACACTACTCACCTCCAGGCTTCTTGAGTGAGCTATGGAAATGATTTCACTGCTGAAAACAATTTGGTTCTTGTTCAAAAGTCATTTTAAATGAAAGAGAAAAGAGACAGGAATTAGTTGGCAATTGAGGACCAGTGGGGAGGGGACCTGCTGCTGTGAAGAGGGAAGTGTGAATTCTGGGGAACTGTGGGATTCTGAGCAGGCAGGAGGAGGCCAGGGCACTGGCTGAGGAGTTGGTTCCTTCCATAGGCAATGAAAAAGGGTTGCTGAAATGGCTTTAAGATCACATAGATCAGAAACGAGGCGGCTGCTAAGCGATTGTAATCTGCTACACTTCATGCCTTTTTCAAAGGTCCTTGAGACATTTACTTTCCTGCACTGTTTTTTTAAAAAAGGGGGCAACCTATAATAGTTTTATCTTTTTCTAATTATAAAGGTAAAATATATTTAGGCAAGTTAGAAAGTCCAGATGAGCAACTAGAAGGAAACAGTCCCTGTGTTTGAGCTGAGGCTGGTGTCTTACAGGAGGAAGCAGCAGCAGAGTGAGGCGATGGAGATGGGGACAGGCAGTGAGCAGATCCACTGTGAGTCACTTCCCGCAGGCTTCGGTTTCCCCATCTGTGAATGAGCACATTGGACCATAACTGGGAGGCGCCATCAGCTTGATGTCTGATTGCCCACAGCGAGCTGTGTCCCTCTCTGCATCCCAGAGACCGGTGACAGCCACCTGCAAGGGGCAACCACAGACCCCTCACTTTCCCAGCAGGCTTTCAGGCTTGGGGGTGACCTCGATGAGCATAATGCTGCCCAGCTCAGAATCAGAACCCTCATCCAGAGCTCCTTTCCGCTCCTCCTCACGGGTCCCCTCTCCCTGAGTGTGCACTTGTCAGATGAGGACAGAGCCCCACATTGCTGGCCCAGTGTCCGAGGGGGCAAGCGTCTTCCAGGAGCTCTGTCTGGCTGATGGGGTTGGATGCTCACTGAAGAGCGAGCAAGCTGCTGCCGATTGTCCCCCCTGTCTCCCACCCCTGCCACTGTGGGAGGTGGTGGCCCCTCCCTATGCAGTGCCTCCTCTCCCGTAAAACATTCCTCTCTTTTTCGCAGAACCTGGTATCCCTGGTGGGATTTTTTCATGTCATTACGAAAGTACTGAGCAGCTGTGTGGTCTTCTGTAGGTGTATTCCCTTCTCTGATCCTCAACCTCTCTATCCATAAAGAATGGCTAGAGGATAGAACCTTGGATGGAGACCTGCAGCACCAGCAAGGTACCCTGCAAGATGCAGGTACCAAGTCAGGCCCCAGGCATTGACTTTTTAGAATCAGGAGGTCTCAATGTCATGGGCTGCAGATGTCAGAGCCCTCCTATCATCCAGGGGGCAGGAAGGTCTTTCCCAGCCTCCAGGACAGGAAAGCAGGACTTAGAGTGGACTGCCTGGATGCCCCCTTGGGAGTCTGAGCAGCAGGCTCAGGGTGCTGCAGCAGCTTCCAGGAGATGCTGCAGTGTCAGGTACGTGGCAGAGACTGGGGCAGGACAGTGCTCCACACACTTCCCACAGTCAAGCTACTGGGCCTCAGTTACCAGCTGGGTTCCCATCCCTTCCCAACAGATGAGGGGGCTATGGGCCCAATGCTTAGGGTGGCATCAGATGGAGGTAAGTCTGACCTTGTGCCACAGAGGATGGTCGTGGTGTGGGTGAGTGACCCGCCCTCATCAAGCCTTGTTCTCTCCTCTATACAGCAGCCACGTGGATGGCCAGGTGATCACGTGGCCACAGCATTCACACACTGGACCCTGCAGGGCCCAGTAAACCGAGGTAAGGCTAAGGAGAAAGGAGGAAGAGAGACTCTTTAGGAGGAGCTTTTGAAGCGGGTAACGAGTGCCTGGTATGGTGGTGCACACCTGTGATCCCAACTCTCTCAGGAGGCTGAGGCAGGAGGATCACCATTAGTTTGAGGCCAGCCTGGGCTCCATAGTGAGTTCAAGGCCAGCCTGAACTACATAGTGAGACCTTATCTCTAAAATAGATACGTTTTTGCAAAGCAGATGCCCCAGCTCTGAGGAATGGGCCCACTGTCTCAATGGCCTTAGCTGGTGTTGGCCTAGGGGGACCTCCAGCCTGGGTGTACCCTTCTAGGGGACACAGAGCACTCTCTTCCTGCTGTCCCAGAGTATGGCTCTCCCTGCCTTTGACCACGTCAGGAGCTTGGCAACAGGAGGGGCCAGAGCCTCCAGAAACAGCCAGGCTGGGGCTGTGGCCCTTGGGGACCCAGCAGTGAAAAAGACAAGGACCAGCACAACCAACGCTGCTCCCAGCTGGAGCCTGGGACCCACGGTGTCCCTGATGTGCCAAGCCAGGGCGGGGCAGCCAGGAGCCCAGACCTCCCCGAGCCCAGCATCCATGTCCCAAAGGTTGACTTGACTGCCACCCAGCAGGAGGCTCATTTTCCAGCCCAGGCCTTTTTCTCTGCCCCACCCCACCCAGGGTCTCCTTGGGGGATCACAGATTGCTGCCTTCCCAGGGTCCCCGTGGCCTCTGGCAACAGCGTGCACTTTCTCCCTGTCTCTAGGTCCGACTGTGATTTAGTGGGGAGCTTGAGACACTCTGATTGTTCCATAATTATAAGGCCGAGAAATTGCCAGGGCATTGGAGGTCGCTCCCAATGGCTGCCCAGAGAAGACCACTCACTCGGGAGCCGGAAGCCAGCCAGCTTCTACCCTGTTGCAGCTGGTGACTTCCTCACTGTCCCAAGATCCCCAAGGAACCAAAACAGGACACCGTGTCTTCCTCAAACATCAGCCCGGCCAGGACCTGCGTGCAACTCACAAAGAAACAGCTCCCAGTTCTTAGCACTGGGTTTAATGTATGTTTTCCTTGCGTGTTTATGTGTAACTACAGGTTTGGCACATGGTGGAGTGAATAGCCAACATAGATCAAAAGGCTTTACATGTGCTGGGTGATTTGCATGCTTCTCTTTGCAACAGTAGTCATGTGTGTTATGTTTATACCCATTTTGCAGATAGGGCTCAGAGAGGGTAAATAAATTGCCCCTGGTCACACAGCCCTCAGGATACTGGAGCTTGTCCTCCCTGCCCATTGTGTTCTGAACCTATCTGTGTGCCAGACCCTGTGCCCTCCACCAGGAGAGGCCTGGAGATTAATCAGCTGTGGGTCTGCCCCAGCAGGACCTCACCCATAGCCACAGACACCAGGAGAGCTGCAGTCTTCTCTCCCATCTTCCTGCATTTGAAGCCTCAGTTTCTCCTGGGAAAATCAGGAAAGTCATGTCTGGGGCTCTCTCGAGGCCATTAACTTTATAAGGCATTTGCCACCATGTTCAAAAGGTACCTGGCCCTGAAAGAACCCGACTTGGTCAACCACTGCTTATCCTCAGACTCCACCAGGCCATACGTCACTCTTTCCTAACGGGCAGCTGGCAATGTGGACAAACCCAGGTAGGATGGGCCTTGTAGGGCTAAACTTTGGCTTCCAGCAGCCCAGGAGAGAAACTCTGCCTCCATGCTGCCAGTGGTGACATCATAGCCCAGAGGGGGACAGGATTTGCCCAGATCACAAAACCCAGCATCACCAGAGCCAAGGTTGGACTGAGGCTTCCACCCCGTGGCAACTCTGGCTCTGACATCGTCACACACTGCATCGTCACCAACAGCTCGCAGATTATCTGTGAGCTTTGAGTTCGAAATGAGAGAATCCAAAGGAAGCCAACAGTTGCCAGTGCCAGGTGCCAGGCCCTGGTTCAGTGCAGCCACTCCAAATGCCACTTGCCAGCCCCGACCAGGGCACAGCTTGGTGGAGAGAGGGCTGTGGTGGTGCTCGCTGGCAGGTGCGCCTAGGTGCAGGGGGACCAGCGTGCATGGTCGTAGTCCTCCCTCCGGCTCCCAGGTCTATTCTAAGCAGCCTTCGAGGCTCAGCCTGTCCTGGTCAGTGGCCAGTGACAACCAGGACCTCTCAGAAGTCTTGGTGAATCACAAGGCAGCTGCATCAGAAGCATATGGGGGCCACACTCACTGCAATCCGGAGGACAGGAGGCTGCAGGACTCAGATGCTGCAGGTACTCAGGACTCCGTGGCAGATGGCATCCGGGTCAAGCTTGGCCTGCAGCTCCTGGCTGGCCCTGTGCTCCCCAGACAACAAGGATGGGTCCACCATGTGCTGTCCAGACTGAGCTGAGAGCTCTGAAAACACGAGAGTCCAGGAGGAAGCCAGGGGTAGGCCACAGTGAATGCGAGGTCCAAGTCAGAGGACTTAGCAAGCCCAGGTGAAGACCAGCTTGAGAACCAGGGTCAGGGGCAAATCTAAATGCAGTCAGGGGAGGAGGCCAAGGGCACAGAGTCAACCATTGGTGCCAGGCGGCTTGGAGCTGTCACCTGATGGAGGTCAAGGTTGCACCCACACCAGGCCTCTGAGGTGGGCATTTGCAGGCAGGCAGGCCAGCTGGTGGGGACAGAAGCTTATTTGAACTTCCTCAGCCCTGTATCTGAGGGGAAATTAAACCACTCTGTTCTACGAGGGTGTTTCATTGACTTCTGGCAAAACACGATGTCCTGCTTCAAAGGGACAGCAACATGCAGGCTTAGGAGGCCGGTTGGACATCAAAGGGCTATTAGAGAACAGCACCCTGATGAGCTAATTGCAAATGCAGCCGCACAGACAGAGCTCATTGGCCAGGGAACATATGGGCCACACAGCCAGGGAGAGGGTGCTGCTGGGGACAAGATGTGTGCTGGGCTTGGGTGGACCCAGCATGTTTGCAAAACAATTCAAGATGTTGCCTTAGTCCGGACTGCTCTTGGCCCCACTGCAGTCCCTTCGCCTCCTGCATTCCATCAGGGGTGTGGGAGACAGCAAGGCCCCCCAGGGATCAGTGAGGAGGACTGAGCCCAAACAGACCAGGACATCCGTCCCCAAAGCCACAGCAACATGTGCATGCACAGAGCCTTTGCTTGATTCCCAGAGGGCCTTCTGGACTGTGCACCCTGGACTGGAAGCAGGAGAGGCAGCTGCCAATGGGACCAGAACAACCTAGTCATCTCCCTATGTCTCCCAACATCACCACCCAGTCAGGGTGTGGGGCGTCATCACTTTCAGCCCTGAAACAATTACAGAAATCTACCAGCACCAACCCTGCAAGATGTCCAGGAACCCAGAAACCACTCAGGCCAGGTGAGTGGACAGGCACCCAGCCCCTGTCCACCATGGGGAACCAAGCAACTCCATTCTGCTCTGCTTAATATATCAGAATAGGGTGTGTGATTTTCCTTGACAAAAGCAAAGCTCCACATTAGTAGTAACAGTACTGTACTTCTCTAGAATGACTCTCTGCCTTCAAGAGAAGAAACTGAAGCTGAGATGGGTATGATTGCTTGCATGCTGCCAAACAGCAAGATAAGGACCAAGCTAAGACTAGAGGCCACCAGGCTGCCCACATTCATCAGGTCCAGACAGCTTGACCCCCAGTGCTGGGCATGGTGGGATGTCAGGTCCATAGCCAGGACCCCGGTCTCTCCGGCACTAGTCGGCTTTCTGTTACTGTGACATAATACCTGAGATCAATTTAAAAAGAGGAAAGGTTTATATTGGCTCATGGTTTCAAAGGTTTCAGCCCATGCTCATGTGGCCCTGTAGCTTTGGGCCTATGGCAGCACAGAATTTATGGTAGAGGCACATTACAGGGGAAACCTGCTCCTCTCCTGGTTGTAGGAAGCAAAGAGAAGAACAGGAAGAGGCCAGAGTTTCAATAGCCCTTTAAGACATGCCCCCAATCACTTCTTTCCAGGAGACCACACCCCCTATGACCTCACTTCCTTCCCAGAAAGCCATGCTGCTTAAAAGCTCCACCACCTCGCAAGAGCAAACAGGCTGGAAACCAAGCTTGCAACTGAGTATGTTTGAGGGGTGCTCCAGATCCAAATCATGACACCCCCAAAGCTACCCCAGTCCTCAGGAGGACCCATGGGTGTTAGTTGCTCTCCCCAGGTTCCCAGGGGAGGCTAAAAGTAGTCACAAGCCAGAGGAAGCTTGAGAAGGCAGTAGGAAGGCTGGGGGAGAAGACACAGTATGACATCAGCATTGACTCAAATGGCCAGCCAGGGGGACAGCAGTGATGGGGAATGCGGGAATCATGGAGGCACGTCAGGCCCCGGCCAACCTGTCCACTGTACAGACCGGAAACTCAAACTCAAAGAGCAAAGACACAGCTGACACTTCACAATCAGAGGCCAAGTCTTGGTCAGCCCCAAGGTGTCCAAAAGCTTTGAGGCACATGGGATGAGGTCCAAAGTCACCCATGTAGAGTCCCTAGGTTGTCCCAGCCTTCTGTACCTCCCCACCCTCCCCTCTCCCCGGTCCCTGTGTATACACCGGCCTCACTCCTCTCTGCTCTGATCACAGTGATGGACTCACTTGTGTGATTTTCCCATTCTTCCAGCACTCCTTCCAACCCCAATCACAGCTTCCTGAAGGCGGCAGTGACCCACTTTGCTCATTGCCAGATCCCCGGGCTCCCTGTGTACTTGACAAATGAATAGATGAATGTATTGTAGCTGTTTCTACCTCCTTCACCCCATGATTTCATTGGCAAGCCCCTCACTCAGTGCTGAGGCCACTTTCAATCTGACTCTGGCAGCTCCTGCCCTTCTTCTCCTACTACTACTCCCTGTACCACATAGGTTCAGGGCAGAGACCCCGCCTCAGATGCCTCAACTGCTTGAGACCCAAAACCCATAATGGCCCTCTGTCTAGACTACAGCTCTTGGTGACTCCCATACGCCTAGCTCAGTGTCTCCTCTCCTCCATCACTGCTGAGCCTCCTCCCAGTTAGGCTGGGCGGCGCAGTTGCCCCCTCCATGGGGCAGCCCTCGAGTAGTGTGACTCTAGGACACCATAAAGCATGAAGACGAGGATACTTTCCTTGGTCTGCTTCTGATAGGGAAGCCTATGGACAGGAAGTGTGACTCACCTACTTTTGTGTCCCCAAGCCTGGGTTCAACCCCACAGGGCTCCAGGCCCTGGATTCCCAGTCCCATGCTCTTCCTACCACACATGGACCAGTTTTGCACCATTCATTTCAGTTCTCTCTCTCTCTCTCAACCACATCGAGGACTCTCCCTGGCCTCCCTCTTGTCTGCCATCCTCTAGCCACCCTACCCCCTCTCAGGAGGTCCAAGAGGGTGGGCCCAGGTGATGCCCAGGATGCTGAAGCCCTTGGACTTGGGTCACTCATGATCAGAGCCCTGTGCCCAGTCACCTGTGGTGCCCCCCTTGACAAGAGGCCTCAAACTGGAGCCCCAGAGCCTGGACCCACATGTTACAACTTGAAAACCATGGTTGGGCTCTATCTGGCTGATGTAATGCTGGTAAAATATCTTATATGCAAATGCAGATTTACAGATTTCCCTGAAAAATTAAGATGTCAAGCCATTCTGGAGCCAGCTTTCCAATGGGTATTCACATCTATGCCCTCAGAGCCACTGTCTCTGGAGACAGGGCCTGAGCTTTCTGGTTTGCCGCAGGCCCTGCCAGGCCCCATTGCGTATCATGTTGTTTTGGTTACTTTTCTTCATTGATGGGACAAACACCTGACACCCAAAGTGAAGCAAGGAAAGGATTATCTAGCTTACAGTTTTTGGAGATTTCAGTCCATAATCAGCTGGCTCCAAGGCAGGTGGCATGGCACTGGGGCAGCACTTCAAGGCAGCAGCCAGAGCAAAAGGGGGCAGCCGTTCATGGCGGCTGCAAGCAGCAAGAGCAAACCGTCCCAAAGAGGAAAACACGCCCCCATTTCGACCTTGCATTGTATATCGGCTCCACCCCTGGGTGAGTGCAGAGCTCACATCGTCAATCCCAGTGCTACACAACGAATCAATCATAAATGTTAGATTCAGCCACTTTCAGGACTACATGAGGCTTGGGGGGGCCATCTATACAAACCGTAACATCTCCTTATTAGTGACAAAGCCTAGCCTGGCCCTCCTGGGGCTCTTGGGTTTGCAATGTAGAAAAAGCCTTGGGGGACTTCAGTTGCTCCAAAATCAGATCACTCCTCCAGCCCATGGCTGCTCCCCTCAGTTACCCCAGCACACACACATGCATGCACACTTGTGCACTAACACACGCCACATTTACACCCTGGCTGGCTCAACCATGAAGCGGTGGCACCCATCAGCCAGATTGCAGATCCTGCAGCTCCGAAGGTCTCGATGGGGTGTGGGGAAGAGAAGACTCTGGGAAGGAGCAGGCAGAGTGCATGGCTTTGTGTGCAGACAGCAATGGCGTGCAGGATAGGACAGGACGAGCCCGGAATGGAGGGAGCCCTGAGGTAGTGGGAGATGAGGTCGGGGTGGGGGTGGGGGCAAGTTGGGGTTCTAGCTGAACTTGAAACGCAGGCCAGTCCCCATGGGCTCACCTTCCTCCCCTCCCCTTCCTCTTTTCCTCTGCCATGGAGCCAGTCCTGTACCCCTGGGTCACAGGTATAGTGACAGTTTAGCCCTATGAAGTTAACCAGAGCCACTGCTCAGATGGTGGCCCTCAGGGAAGTCTCCTGTCCAGGTAGCCTGTGGGATTTGGTCCCAAACGCCACCACATTTCACACTTCATGGCTGCACACCATTACCGTGAGAAAGCCCAAGGTCAGGAGATAAAGTGCCTCCCGAGGTGGGGACCACTGGGTCCAGTGTCTGCAACATGTACTCTGAGGAAGGGGCTCAGTGTCACCTGGCTAC
>RJWT010012647.1:0-22317 GCA_004365215.1 Cuniculus paca
TTTTTTTTAGCATTGCTCAGCTTTTAATGGGGCTCTGGAGAAAAGACAGAAATCCCCATCAAACGAGGCCTGGGTGCTTTGTGTGTCAGAAGACAGCTAAGGATTCAGATGGCAGCTGCTCTTTTTAATTTCGGGAAACTTCGTATAATCATATAAATGAAAAAGGGGAGTCCCATTCTGAACAGAGAACATGAAATACAGTTGGGACTGTTCCTAATTCACCTGGTGAAAGGAAGTATCAGGTGGTCACCCAGGCTCTTCTCGGCAAATCAGGGCTTGCCCGCCTGGGGTGGCGCGTGTGTGCCGGAGGTAGGGGGCGCTGGAAATGAAAGGAGGAGGCCTGACTGCTCCTGCAGGAAGCGGAAGCTCACAGAGCAAACGCAGTGGGCCGTGCATCCATGGTTTGTATCCAGGGCTTAGAGTGGCGGGTGGGTGAAATGGGGCCCTGGAACCGTTCCCCACAGTTACCAGGGAATGATGGATTCATTTTCTTCTGGTCATCTCTTTTCATTGCTGGGAAGTTGTCAGACGGTTTTAGAATCGAGTACCTAAAAATGAGTCCCCAAGATTGGACTCAAGGGTGAGAGAGTGATTGGAAGGGGCCAGATAGGACTAATGGATTTGGCCACAGTGTGAAAGAGGAGCCAGCGAAGCACTGCAATGCCAGAATCTTCAGCAAGCGATTGCTGGTAATGAAACACAGCTTTCTTCCTGTACATTTGAGCTCTGTTTTGGCTCTCTGTGGTGCAGAGCTCGGTGACTGCTCTTTGTCCTAGACGGGACCTGCTGCTGTGGCTACTTCCATCTGGCGTTGCTCAGTGTAACTTCGGTCACAAGCAAAAGAGGTAAAAATAGAACCCAGCGGGAGACCCAAAGATAAAGTTGCTTTCTCAGTTCACAGAACTTCCTTCTCCTCCTTGGTGGCTCATTCACAGGGCTGGAGGATTAGGAGCCTTCTAAATAGCTGTTCTGTCGTGAGCTCATGCTCACTGACCCTCTTGCTTCTACCCTCTCCTGATTTCCTGGTTAGTTCCCAGGTCTCCTGCTCCCTTGCCCTCTTCAGAGCTCATTGTGATGAATCATCCTCAGGGGAAACCTGGATCATGTCACCGCGTGTGCCCAGCTCTGCTGGGGCTCCTGAGATCTCACTGAATGGGGTTCATGCCATTAGTCTGCTGGTCTGAAATCACCAAGCCCTACTTTCCTCTCCAGGGCTACCCTGCTTCTCCGTGGGATCCTCATGCTCTGTCCTCTGCCCTGCTCTGAGATTAGGGAGGTGACCACTATAGTTGCCTCACCCTGGCTCCCCAGCCCTCTGGCTCTTAGTTGGGATTGGCCATCGGTAGGCACTGGGTCTTGGCAGGTGACAGGGAGGTGGGACGTTTGGAGATTTACTTCCCTCTGTGCCTTTTGGTCTCTGACTTCAGCAGTAACTGAGTCTTGTGCCTCTTTGTAGGTCCCAACTCACATCAAGACTCTTCCTTCCCCCCTTTCATGGGATTCTTCTTCCTTTTTTCCTCCAGATCCACAGGTGGAGAAGGCTGCTGTTGTTGGTGTCATCACCCTAAGGTGGACACTCTTCCCTTGTTTGCTCTTTCATCTCGTGCTGCAATCTTGACTCTCCATCCTGTTCTCTCTTTCTCAGAGCCACTTGCTATTTACTTGGTTGCTTCATGTAGCCTCAAAGAACCTCAGGCTTGGAGGGTCCCATTTAGGGCAATATCAGATACTTCAATCCTTTCTGCTAAATTATTGTGGCGTCCTTAACTGTTGCTAGTGTTGAGACCTCACTGCCTCATAGGGCAATAATATCCAATTGTTTAATTCATGCAGTGAAGACTTCTGTGTATTATGTGCCAAATGCACGTGGGTTTGGGTGGTCTTTTCCTTTAAGAGGCTCAGAACAGTAAGGCGATCAATGTATGGGAAAGGAAACTGGGTACAAAGTGATAAGGAATGCTTTAGAAATAACACAAGGGCAGTCCCAGGAGTCAGGAGAATCTTTGCAGATGAGGCAACGGTGTCTTGAGATGTGGAGAGTAAGTTTCTAAAGCAAATGGACAGACCAGAGAGTGGGCCATGCACTGGCAGTTAAGAGAGCTGGTGTGTTTGGGAAATGATGAGTAGGTGTGGCCAGGGAGTCAGGAAGGGTGGCAGGACATGCAATCTCGCATGCATTCAAGCATCCATGAAGGTGGTACCTGTGCAGAATGAGTCTAATGAGTCTTCCACCTGAGGACAGGTGACCCTGTTTGTGGAGGAACACCTGGACAACTCCCTTTGAAAGAAAAGCATTATCTCCATCTTGGCTAAACCTGGCCCTATTTTCATGTATTGATATGTACAGAGCTGGCTAGGACTTTTCCTTATCCCTTCAATTGGATTTAAGCAATGCAAATTGGTTTAGCTAGAGGTGCTGATATGTAGTCTTTGAAGCAAGGTGACAGGTCAGTGTTTTCTCACCCCCGTAACCCAAAAAAATTGTGTGAGCCAGGGCAGGAAGGGGAACCAGTCTCTACGCTGTCACTGGGATTGAGCCTTGAGATAAGAAGCTATGACTTCTCAGGGCATAAAAGATTACACATCAGAGCTGAAGCATCAACCCCAAAACATTAGATCCTACCTTGAATTGTGTTATATGGATTACTCTTTCTGCATATCCTTCTCAGTGCATATTACAGAGGTGATTTCAGGTCACCTACCTAGCTCAGTTCATAGCACTCATACTTCCCAACATTCTCACAGTCACTCTTCCCTGAGCCACTTCCCTCTTCATGAATTAATAAAACCCATGTTTGGCCTTGGGTCAAGGCCTTTATTCCTGTTAGCCATCATCCTAGCTGGACTTAGGATCCCCTTGCCTTCCCACCATCTTGGATATTTAATTGTGTATTTATGTCATGGGTTGCACTGAAAGTGGTAGATTGGAATTAATTCACTAGAATTCCAATAACTTTCTTTTGGGATTACAAATACAAACTTCCTAGACTGCAGTGAGGCCTGAGAAGGGCTCTCCATACCCTTTCTTGAAGACACAGCTACCCATTATGACTTCATAGTGATGTAGAGTTAAAGCCTCTGCCTTAAATAGAGGCTTAATTAGCCAGTGGTGGTGTCATATTCCAATGCAGGCAGAGTCCAGACCCTGAGCATGAAGACACTGCAGCTTGGACTCAAGGGTGGTTACCTTTGGATCACGTTCTAGCCTGCAAATATTTTGCTTGAGGAAGGATGTCCAGAACTGACTGCAACATTAAAGGAGTTGTCTGGCCAGTGCAGGAAGGAGCAGGATTGGCATCTCCTTTGGTTCAGAGGGCACTCTTGAAACAAGATGGAGAGATAGAGAGATAGAGAGAGAGAGAGAGAGACAGAGAGACAGAGAGAGGTGACATGGACTTCATACAGTCATGTCTTTCAGGTAATGATCCATTCACAGTCAACCAATGCAACTGTGTCAACTATTACCCCTTCTTTGCTGCCTAATCTCTACTTTTTAAAAATACAATTTTTTGACTTCTTAGACTAGTTTAAGATTCTTGCTGTATGAGGTATTATCAAGATATACAATGATATATATATATATATATATATAATAGAAATATAATATATAAATTAAAAAATGATTATGGTAAAAGACACATTGCCATTAATCTCCCTCCACAATACAGTCATTTACTTCAAACACACTTATTCCATTATTCCTGCCACTATCTGAAGCAGTTCTGGAAGTCTCTAATGAATGTCTTCACAAAGTGTAATAAAAAATACAGTAAATGCTGCTGCTGCATGTCATCCGCCAAAAGGCAGGTTCGTAAAAACATTATCAGGCATTTTTATCCACCTTAATCCCAAGATCTGGCACTGTGTGACTTCTGGCTTTTCCCCAAAGTCAAAATGACCATGAAAGGTAATATTTTGGGTTGATTCAAGACATTGAGGGAACCGCAGAACTTCTTTAGAAAGTGGCTAAAATAGCGGGATAAATGTGTTTAAAGTAAAGGGAGTATTTTGGGGGGGGATTAACGGCAATGTGTCTTTTATTGTAATATATTAAAGAAAATTAACATTCGCTTGTTTTTTGATCACACTCTGTATACTGTCAGAGCACTCCTTAACTTTCCCAAGCGGAATACTCAACACAGTTTGTGGACTGGTCTCTGCCTTCTCTGATAGATCTCAAGCTCCATGTGGTCAGAGGCCTCATCTTGATTTCCATGGAAGCCCCTTTCCTTAGCCATTGGTCTTGAGTGAGCACTTGCTTTTCATGTTTGCTGTGGTGTCTATCCCTCCTTGATCTAAGGGTCACTGCTGTCTTGGTTTCTAACTGTACTGATTTATTTTTGTCCCTTTTGAATTTAAATGGAGTCAAACAGGATGTACTGTTGGTGTTTGGCTTCTTTTATTCAATCTATGATTTATATTATTTTAAATCTATATTGTTTTCTACTAGAGTTTGAGGATGATCCCCCAAATTTCCTACCTCTTCCTCTGGTGAACACGCTCCACTCAATCTCCCAAACTCCTAGTTTGGTGGATTTTTTCCTGTGAGTAATTTACATCATACAGCACAATAGACTTTGGAAAGGGAGATCATCAAGGTGGGCCTGAACTAATTTCTCAGCCCCTAGCACTCTTTTTGTGGTGTTGGGAATCCATGAACCCTTTAAAGCAGAGTCTTCATTGGTTTGGCAGCAGCTACCAAGAAACAGAGAACTTTGTCCTACAAGGACAAGGGACTGAATTCTGAGAAAAACAAACATGTACTTAGAAGTGAATTTTCCCCCCAGAGCCTTCAGGTTGGAACTCAACCTGACCAAATGTTGATTTCAGCCTTTGAAAATCTGGAGTGAAAAACGGAGCCATGCCATACTGGATGTCTGACCTACAGATGGTGCATTAGTAAGTGGTACTTTTAAAAAGTTGTTAAATTTGTTAGTTAGCAATAGAAAAATAATATGGTTCCCCCAGCACTTCATTAGACTTTAGGTAGTAATCTGATAAAGCAAGTTGCCTCACTATATAAATTTTTTGCAGCTACTTTATAACAGACAACTTATCAGAAAGCTATGTTCCTTAAAACTTGAGACTTTATAGATGTTTTCCTAAGATTGCTTCATGGTGATGAGCTTTCTGTTACACCAGCTTTATCAAATTTTAACAATAAAATGTTTCTGAGGGCCTGGCATGAGCCAAAGGTGCACACAGCAAATTTCACCTAGCTGTGCAGCTTGGGTCCCTGCTTGCAACCTGGTAGGGACCTGTGCCAAGTCTGCCATCAGCCCCAGACCTTTGGAGCATCCCTGGGGTCCTGCCTGGGCTCTGCCAAACCACTATCCAGCAGTGGAGCAGCCACAGTAGTAGGCCTGGCTTGAGCTGAAGGCGTGAATTGGAATTTCACCTAGCATTGGAGCCTCATAACCTTGCATGGTACCTTACGGGGGCTCTGCTCTGCATCCTTAAATAGTTGGAGAGCCTTGGCATACAAAGTGTGATGTGCTGAAGGTCCGCCCAGCATACTGCCCCCTTTTAGGATGCCTTCAAGTACCCCTAGGTTTCCAGCAAGGCCTGCCTAATGCCCTGTCTCAACTGAGGAAATTCCCTGCAGTACACTCAGCCATCCTCAACCCAGGAAACAACTGACTTTGCATTCACCTGCCACAGGGGAATACAGGGAAATGACAAAATGAAAGAGCAAAATGTAATCTCACACTTCCGGTCCATCCCAAACAAGCCTAAGAGACACAGACATAGAAGAAAGTATAAGTCATACACCTGAAACTTCTGAAATGATAGCAACTGAAGTAAAGAAACAACTCCATGAAGCTGTAAAGGAACTGAGATTAGAAATAATCTCCTAGGTAAAACAAGAAATGATAAATGTAATGAAAGAAGTGCTAAACACATCTAAAGAAGATATAGTTAAAAAAATAAAGGAGCACTGCAGAAGGATGGAAACCTTGAATGAATAATACAAGAAAGAATTAGAATGCATGAAACAGATTCAAAGAGATATCCAGGAAATCAAGAATGCCGTTGAAAGCTGGCAAAGCCACCTCAATGAATGTGAAGACAGACTTTCAGACCTCGAAGACATGATTGCAGCTAGTGAGGAAGAAAGGAAAGATCTTTTAAAAATAACAAGGAATCGGAAAATAGCAATTCAACAGTTGCAAGATGATGCAAAGAAAAACAAAATAAGACTGATAGGTGTAAATGAAAAAGGAGACAACACAAATGATATTAAAAACACTATTCAGAGAAGTAATAGCCAAAAATTTCCCAAACATGGGAAAGGAAACTGAAATACAGATAAGTGAAGCACATGGAACTCCAATTAGCCATAACCAAAATAAATCAACACCCAGACATATAATAGTCAACATACCAGAAATTCAACACAAGAACAGAATATTAAAAGCTGTTAGAGAAAAGAAGCAAATCACCTATAAAAGAAAGCTCATCAAAATCATAGCAGACTTCTCACCACAAACAATGAAGTCAAGAAGAGCATGGAGTGAAGTATTTCAAGTCCTAAAGGAAAACAACTTCCAACCCAGACTGATATACCCTGCAAAATTATCCTTCAAAATCAATGGAGAAATAAGATACTTCAATGACAAAGAGCAGCTGGAGAACTTTATGACCACCAAACCAACCCTGCAAAGAATACTGAAAGATACTCTAGATAGACATGAAAGTAGCTATGACTCCAAGATCAATAGAAAAAATACACCACTCAGGGCAAACAATTAAGTAAAGGGAAAAGGTAAAGAAACCACTGCAGAAAGATAACATGACAAAAATAAGCTAGTATATATCAGTTATAACCTTTAATGTAAATGGCCTCAATTCACCAATCAAAAGGAACAGACTGGCAGAATGGATCAAGAAACAACATCCAACCATATGCTGTCTACAAGAAACCCATCTAACCCAAAAGGAAATTCATAGACTGAAAGTCAAAGGATGGAAAACAATACCCCATGCAACAGGACCCCCCTCCAAAAAAGCGGGGGTAGCTATTCTGTTCACAGAAAATGTGAACATCAAACCAAGAATGATCAAAAGAGATAAAGAAGGTGATTACATACTGGTTAGGGGAAAACTCCAAGAGGAAGAAATAACAATCTTAAATATATATGCACCAAATATGGGAGCACCCAACTATATAAAACAAATATTAATAGAAATGAAAACTCAAATAAGCAATAACACAATTATAACAGGAGACCTTAACACACCCTTTACACAAAGAGACAGATCAACTAGACAGAAAATCAGCAAAGAAATAAAAGAACTGAATCAAACTTGTGAATAAATGGACCTGGTAGACGTGTACAGAGTTTTCCACCCAACAACATCAGAATATACATTCTTGTCAGGTTCACATGGGACATTCTCTAAAATAGACCACATACTAGCCCATAGAACATGCCTAAGTAAATGCAAAGGAATCAAAATTATCCCATGAGTACTATCTGATCACAGTGCCATCAAACTGGAAATTAATGACAAAAGAAACTGCAAAAACTCCCTAAATACATGGAAATTAAATAATACGCTCTTGAAAAATCAGTGGGTCACAGAGGAAATTAAAGAAGAAATTAATATCTACAAGTGAATGAAAGTACAAATACAACTTACTGGAACCTGTGGGATGCAATGAAAGCAGTCCTCAGAGGAAAATTTACTGTAGTGAATTCCCACATCAGGAAAATGGAATGAACACAAATAAACAATCTGATGCTACACCTCAAACATCTAGAAAAATAAGAGCAAGTCAAACTCAAAGTCAAAAGAAGGGAGGAAATTATAAAGATCAGAGCAGAAATTAACGCCATTGAGACTAAGAAAACAATACAAAGAATCAATGAATCAAAGAGTTGGTTCTTTGAAAGAATAAATAAAATTGATAAACCCGTAGCCAACCTTATTAAAACAAACAAACAAATAAACAAACAAACAACTCAAATTCATGCAATAAGGAATGAAAAGGGTGAAATCACTACAGACCCTGTGAAAATACAGAAGATCATCAATACCTACTTCAAAATTCTTTACTCTCATAGGTTGGATAACACAGAAGAAATGGACAGGTTTCTAGAAGCATATGAATTACCAAAGCTGGATCAAGAAGATGTAAAACTACTGAATAACCTGATTTTAGTTAATGAAATTGAAAATGTAATTAGAACCTTACCAACAAAGAAAAGCCCAGGTCCTGATGGATTCACAGCTGAATTCTACAAGAAATTCAAGGAAGACTTAATGACAACACTCCTTACACTCTTCAATGAAATCAAAAGGGAAGCAAGTCTCCCTAACTCATTCCTGGAAACAAATATTATCCTAGTACCAAAACCAGAGAAAGACTCAACCCAAAAAGAGAACTACAGGCCAATCTCCCTAATGAACATAGATGCAAAAATCCTCAATAAAATACTGGCAAACAGAATGCACCAAGTCATCAAGAAGATTGTACACCATAACCAAGTGGGATTCATCCAGGAATGCAAGGATCGTTCAACATACGCAAATCAATAAATGTAATACACCATATCAATAGAGTGAAAGATAAGAATCACATGATCATCTCAATAGCTGCAGAAAAAGCTTTTGATAAAGTCCAACACTCTTTCATGATAAGAACCCTACAGAAAATTGGGATAGATGGCCTTTACCTCAATCTGATAAGAGCCATCTATGACAAACCAACAGCCAGCATCACATTAAAGGGTCAAAAACTGAAAGCTTTCACTCTAAAATTGGAAAGAAGACAAGGATGTCCATTATCATCACTTTTATTCAATATTGTGCTGGAAATATTAGCCAGAGCAATTAGAAAAGAGGCAGAAATAAAAGGAATAAGGATAGGAAAGGAAGAAGTTAAATTATCACTATTTGCAGATTACATGATACTCTACATAGAAGACCCCCAAAACTCCATTGAGAGACTTCTAGATGTCATAACCAAATTTAGTAATGTAGCTGGATACAAAGTCGATACTCAGAAATCAATAGCATTCCTGTACACAAACAACAAACGCACTGAGAGAGAAATAAGAGAAACCATACCCTCCACAATAACCCATCCAAAAAAATGAAATACTTAGGAATCAACCTAACAAAGGAAGTAAAAGATGTATTCAATAAGAATAATAGTACTCTGAAAAAAGTAATCAAAGGGGATCACAGAAAATGGAAAGACATTCCTTGTTCATGAATAGGAAGAACAAACATTGTGAAAATGGCCATTCTTCCAAAATTGTTATACAGATTTAATGCAATTCCCATCCAAATACCATTAGCATACCTCACAGATCTAGAGAAATCATTCTTAAAATTCATCTGGAATCAGAAGAGACCTAGAATAGCAAAGCAATTCTAGGCAGCAAGGGCAGGTCAGGAGGCATCACAATCCCAGACCTGAAATTATACTACAAAGCTACTGTAATCAAATCAGCATGGTACTGGAATCAAAACAGACCTGAGGATCAATGGAATAGATTAGAAGATACAACCCCAACTACAAACATACTCAGCTACCTTGTCTTTGACAAAGGGGCCAAACATGTTCACTGGAAGAAAGATAGCCTCTTTAATAAGTGGTGCTGGAAAAACTGGCTTTCCATATGCCGAAAACTAAAACTAGACTCAAGCCTATCACCATGCACTAAACTAAAGTCAAAATGAATCAAAGATTTAAATATTAAAACAGAAACACTAAATCTGTTGGAAAACAAAGTAGATAGAAATCTTCAAGAGATAGGGGTAGGTGGAGAATTAATGAACAAATATCAAACTGCACAGGAAATACTTCCCAGAATCAACAACTGGGATCTCATCTTATTAAGAAGTTTTTGAATGTCAAAAGAAATCTCCAACAGAGTGAAAAGAAAACTCACAAATTGGGAAAAAATTTTAGTCAACTGTCCTTCAGACAAAGGTCTTCTATCTAGAACATATAAAGAATTAAAAGGCCCTTGAAATTCAAAGTCCCAATCCAAAAATGGGCATCTGAGATGAAAACACACTTCTCAGCTGAACAAATATGAATGGCAAATAAATACATGAAAAAATGTTCAGCATCATTGGTTGTTAGAGAAATGCAAATTAAAACAACCCTGAGATTTCATCTCACTCCAGAAAGAAGGTCCAGGATTGAGATAACAACCAATGACAAATGCTGGAGAGACTGTGGGGAAAAAGGAACCCTTCTCCACTGTTGGTGGGAGTGTAGACTGGTGCAACCACTGTGGAAATCAGTCTGGAGGCTTCTCAAAAAGCTAGGATTGGAAGTCCCATTTGACCCAGCTATTCTGCTTCTGGGCATATTTCCAGAAGAAGTGAACTCATCATACCACAGTGATATATGTGCACCCATGTTTATAGCAGTACAATTTGTAATAGCCAAATCTTGGAAACAACCCCAATGCCCATCAATTGAGGGATGGATAAAAAAGATGTGGTATTTTTATACAATGGAGTACTATTCAGCTATGAATAAGGATTGCATTGAGGCTTGTATAGGTAAATGGATGTGACTTGAGACCATACTCTTAAGTGAAATAAATCAAACTCACATGTGTAAACACCACATCATCTCCCTAGTATAAGAAACTGAAAGAGTAAATAAGATGCAAAATCCCCAATAAATATTGGGAACGGATAAGAAACTGCTAAAGGAAAAAATAACTCAGGGAAAAGGAGAAAAGAAAGAAGGGAAAAGAAAAGCTATAAATTTGTATATATATATATCTATGATAGATAAGATGATTGTACTACTAAATTTTTAGTTCTTAGAATAAAACTGTTAATATTCATAGTACTGGACCAATTCTGTATGGCTATACCTGGTAATCTGAGCAACTCTTGAAGACAACTATTCAAAATAACAACCTTTGATATCTTCCTATCACCTTATTTACAAAGCCTATAGTTATTGTTTTGGGCTCTTTATTATTGTTATTTATCTGTCTTCATTGTTTTTGGTTTTTCTTGTGCTTTGTTCTGCTATTCCCTCTAGCACAGAAAGGATAGCTGTACGTATATATGCTTATACATGCCTAGAACTACTCTTAAAGAGTTTATAAGGACAGATTTTATGAAGTATCAAGATATGAACAGCTTTTATGAAGAAAACAAAGGACATTAAGGTAGCCATAACTAATATCTTATCTTCATGTTCTGAAGTCCAATAATGCTTTTTTGTTTGATTTGATTGGTTTATGTCTGTTTTCTACTATTTGATTGCAACATGAAAGAAGATATGAACAGCTTTTTTGAAGAAAACTAAGGACATTAAGGTACCCATTGTTGATTTCTATTGTCTGGTTTGAAGGCCTATAATGCTTTTACTCTTTTGTTTTATCTGGTTTTATATAATTTTGTTTTATCTGAATTTATTGTGTGTGAAGGTATGAACAACCATTTTGAAGAAAACAAGAGACACTAGGGTAGCCATCGTTGATTTCCTGTTGTTATGTTTTGAAGACCTGTATTGCTTGCATTGTTCTGTTCTGATGTGCTTTGTGTTTTACTCTTTTGTTTGGTTTTGTTTTATTCTCTTTAAAATTAAAAAAAAATGTTTCTATCTTGTTGTGCAATGATAGAAGTTGTGGCTTTTTTCTCTCAGACTATTAGCTCAATTGTCAAGAGCTCTGTGTTAACTCAACAATGTAAAAACACTGAAGTTCAGGGACTCATCAGTTAGTGGTTTGAAATCTGGCTCTGTCACTAATTGTGTGCCCTGCTCAAGTTACCTAACCTCTATGAACCTCCAGCTCTTCATTTGTGAGATGGGCACAGTGGGGCTTACCTTGAGGCTGTCTGTGAGCCTTCGATGTGAAAAATATCAAGTGCTGTCCAACTTCTCCATCCTCTCTCCCCATTTATCTTTGTTCCATTGTCTTCTCTCTGAAGACATTATTAAACAGAAAGGCATGAAAATAAATAAAGGCCTTTTGGATTTCATCATTGGCTTCTCTTGTGAATTCACTTATGTATAAAGCTGAACATGGCAGTATAAGGAACACTGAGAATTACTTCCTGCCTTTAAGGAAGTTGACATTCAAGAGAAGACAGGATGAGTGCACACATAGCATCTCATTTTTGTGCATCCTTAGTATTCTCTTTTGCTGATTCAAGGGTGTGGTTCCTTCAGGAAGTGGGATTGCTCTGTATTTTATAAGAACAGTGAAGTAATCTTTCCACTGTGACCCATCCTTGGAAGGGAGCACAGGAACGGGAGGGAGGGATACGTATTTCTTCAAGGTGGGGGCGCGTGAGAGACAGCCTTCACTGGTGTACAGGAATGTTTCTGTAATAGAGCACATAAACACCACATTCATGACCGCTTTGTAGAATGGAAAAATCAATGACTAGACTGGAAAAGAACCCATCATCAGGCCCACATACCACGGCTTGTGTCTGCTGCTCAGAAGAACCATAGGCCCAGTGGAGGAGATGTTGGAGATGCTTAGGATTTCCCCCTCCCAAAATAAGAAAGCAAACAACAAAAACTTCAATTTTATTTTTTTTTCTAATTGTTTCCCCAAACACACAGATGAAAGGCAGTCTTGTGTGGTTGAATTTGGCTGCCGTTGTACAAAGTTTTACAAAGCTTAGGAGATCTATTTTTTTTTCCCCATAAAAACCAATGGAACGTTAATGCTTCACTTGGGAATTGTGTTTGAATTTCGAGTGCACATGTGTGTTTTTGTCTTAATTTTCCATCAACACAGATGTTTACTTCAGAATGACAGTCATTTTAGATGCCTCCTGGACTTTTACCCAAAATTTTCACAGGAATATTGTCTTTTATTATTATGTAATAAGACATCTGCTGGTGTCTTTTACACTTTTTTGGAAAGTTCTTCAACTTTTTAATTGTTTTTTCTTATGAAGGTTTAAACCAGAGGGGTGGGATCATTTTGTTTGTTCTGGAATCTCTTCTTTTTGAGAGGTACATAGTCAACTGTATTTCAGGAGCAGGAAGGTGCAGGATATAGAGCTAATATAGATGATATTGCTGCTGGAGATTGCCCTTATGGAAAGATGGAGATGAAGTTCAACAATAAAGCACCTCTCTTGTTTCACACAGAGAGAAGGAGTTTAGCTTCCAGCAAAGGACTGTTTTTAGTATCAGAGGATCATGAATTAACGTATCTATCCTACAGTAAACAAGGCAGTTACTCTGTAAAAGCTTTCTAATAGTAAGTAAATCAAGTACAATAAACACTGTAGTAACCATTTTAGAGCATTTGACTCAATACAATACAGAATCACAGTACACTCCATAGATATTTTTATCTTTCTACTTTCTTTGCTCTCTTTGCATCAAATTACAGTGACAGAAAAGATCTTCATCTAGGGCTGAAATTCAGAGTTTTTTGAAGAGAGATATGGTAGGCACTTTCGGTAAAGGCTTTTGGGAAGGTTTGTAACAACTAATAGCTTTCTGAAACGTCATCCTGAATGCATGTTTTTTGTTTCTCTTTCCTCTATACATTTGTTTGTGTAGCAACTTCTTAGTCTTTCTGACTCAGAGCTGACTCTATGAATGTCTGTATGCCATTTGCTCTAAGTAGTTTAAGAAACAACCAGGGTATGTGTTATGGTTGATACACTTTGTCAACTTGAGAAGTTTAGAAGTTTAACTAAGAGACTCTGCTGAGAGTCAGGGTTCTTACTTTGTAAATATCCTAGTCCTGTGCAAGAGGAGGTTTTGTGAGTGCCACACCTACTTTGGAGGAGGGGTGGCCTGTGTACATATAAGGGAGGAAAAGAGTTGCTGTTCCCCCTTACTACTCTGGCTGATTTTGCTGGTTGCTGCCTTGAAGTGTTGCCCCGTTGCCATGCCACCTTGCCTTGGAGCCACCTGATTATGGACTGAAACCTCCGCAAACTGTGAGCTAAATAAACCTTTCCTTCCTTCATTTTGGGTATTGGGTATTTTGTCCCAGCAAGGAGAGAAAAGTAACCAAGACAGTGTGCCTATCTTAATTTATTGTTTTCTAGCTTTGTTAAGATATAACTGATAAAAATTGTTCATATTTGATGTGTATAATGTGATATTTTGATACACATATCAGAAAAGAATTACCAAAACCAAGCTAATTAACATATCTGTCATTGCAGTTACCTCTTTTTTTGGTGAGAGTACTTAAGATTTCTCAATTTCAAGTGCCAGCACATTATAATTAACTACATTTACCATGCTGTGCATTGAATCTCCAGAACTTGTTCATCTTGTTACTGCAACTTTATACCATTTCATCATCTCCTCCCCATTTTGCTACCCCCACTTTTCCATTTTTGTTTCTATGACTTTGCCTTTTAAAGGTTCCACATGTAAATGAGATTATGCAATATTTGTCTTTCTGTGTCCTATTTCACATAAATAATGTCTTCTGGGTTCATCTCTTTTGTCACCAAAGGTAGAGTTTTCTTCTTCATTTTTTAAGGCTGAGTAATATTCCATCATAATGAGCATTTTTATTGGTTGAAGACTCCAGAAATACTAACGCTAAAGATGAAGTTCAACATAATGGATAACATAAAATATAGACTTTTCCTCCAATGCCTTTTTCACTGCAACAAAAGGAAATCGGTTATACAGATTCAAACAAAATACTTAATTAAAACGCTGCTCACTTAGAGGGTGATAACATGAAATTCATTACTTTAAGAGACTGAAAGCATGACTGTGGTCAGGAAGTCATAATGAAATTGTGGATGATTTCAGGTAAGTTTCTGAAGTTGGTCACATGGGGTGACCCATCAAGTATGGCAGATATCACTGTCAACTAAGGACCTCCATGGCAGAATGTCTTATCCACCAGAGTATTTTTTTAAGGGACAACTTTATGACTTTGGATGCTTGTAAATGTAGGTAGAACATGAGGTGAGGATAGATTGCTTAGAATGATGCCAGCATTTTTGAAGATCTGGAGCACATGGTATAATTCCCCATTGTGTGCCAAATTTTACATCTTGAGATTTTGATGGATTTTCTCCATCCCTCAATGGTTGAGTCAGTAAAGTTTTCAGTGGAGAGTAACCTGAACTGGGTCTTGGCTCTGTGTAGCTGACAGGGACTCCAAACAGATTATTTGACAAAAGGCTATTTTTAATACAGTTATTTCTAAAATTTTACTGGTTTCTTATCTTGCTTCAGCAACTTTGAAATTTTGGACAGCAACAGTAGTTGGTCAGAAGACAGTGCTATCATGTAGATGACTGGCCAGGAATTTAGCAAACTGATGGGCAACTGGGTTGAGTGAAAAAAGTCATGACTTCTATCAAGTAGTTCTGGACTGAAACTTGGCTTTTCTCCTCAGCATCTGAGAGACTTTGGGGAAGTTACTACCACCTTGTACTTCAGTTTCCTCACTTAAGATGCTGAGATAATAGCTACTTTGTTAGGCTTTAGAAACTTTCTGTTCAATAGGTTTTTATGGGAGGAAGTTGAAGAATGAAAATGGTTTTGTTCAGAAGTGGCACATTTTTATTACAGAAAAATGTTCCATGATCCCTTTTTAGTGGATAATATTTTTTCCATTTACATCTTCAGTGTACATTAGTGTAAATCTTCAGCATTAAGTATTCTTAAGAATCAATTTTAATGACTGCAGTGTATTTCACTGTGTGAATACATCATAATTATTAATCCTTCATTGTGTTTGTCTGCTTTTTACCATTGCAAACATCATTGTGTATGCATTTTTGTGCATATCGCACTGTTATTTACTTAGAATAAATGTCTAGAAATGGAATCACTGGATCAAAATACATACTTTTAAAAAGTTTTAAAATAGTGCTTGTTTAATTGTTTCATTACAATTTGCATCAATGTGCATTCCTATCATGAATGTATGGGAATGCTCATTATCCCTTTCCAATCTTTGTTTGAGAGGCAAAAGTGGCATATTATTTGATTTCACATTTTAAAACTACTAATGAGATTAAATTTTATTTATTGATATGTATTGTATTTTTGAATTGCTTTTGTTTGTTTTTTGTCTTTCTGTTGACATGCTTGAAGTGTTTTTTTCTTTTTTAGTCTTAAAATTCAGATGACCTTCTTTTATATATCAGAAAGTATGACCTATTGTCTGGAAATTTTTTTTTGGTCTGGTATTCTCCTGCCAGTACAAATTGAATTCAAAGAAGTTTTATATTGCTATCAAGCCAAAATTTTCTAACTAGAAATGTCACTCTGTGTGCCTTTAAAGATCTTTACAGTCTAAGAATAGTTAAATATTTACTTATATTTTCCTATAGTTTGGGAATAAAAGGATTGTTGATTATGACACAGTAATTTTTTTCAAGTACACAACTGGGTGTGATTTGCCAGTGTTATATCATTTGCCACTAGTTAATTTTTTAAAATTTTATTTTAAAGAGGATAAAACAGAATAAAACCAATCAAAATAAACCAGTGTATGTGATACAGGATTTCAAAACATTACAAAATCAACAATAGTTACCATAATGCCTTTTGATGTCTTCAAAATAGCTGCAGATAACTTTGGACATAGTAAAAATCAAACAGGACAGAATAGAATAGAAACAATAGAAACACGACATTCAATGTGATTAAGGACTTCAAAACAAGCCAATAGTAAACCCAAAATTACTACCATAATATATCTTGCTATCTTTGAAATAGCTGCTCCTGCCATCGGATTTAACATAATTGAACAAAACAAAAGAGAGTAAAACCTAACCGAACAAAACAATGGAAATGATATAGGACTTCAAAACAACACCATAGGGAATCAACAATGGCTACCACCCTCAGAAAGAGATCCTCCCTCGACGCCACACTGCATACCGCTATCCTCTGAACAGATGATCAGACCATGGGCCCTAGACCGGCAATGGCTATCATCACAGCCTGTGTTTCTCCGGATAAGCTGGTCGCTTCTGGCAGGGGTGGGGGTGGGGCGTCGTACTTCTCGTTTGCCAGTCTGTGCTCCAGAAGGGGCTGGGGTCTGGCTGTTCCTGGTCTGGTGTCGGCCCGTGCATGACACTGGTTCCAAGACTGGGCTTGCTTGCTCTACTAGTTAATATTTTACATCCATCTTCTTGTTATTTATCTCTTTTAGCACTTTTTCATTTTTGGCTAGTATTTCCAAAATTTAAAACTCAAGGCAATAGCAGGGTTCTTTTTCTGATGCTAGTGATACTAAGATAAGAATATCTTTATTTTCTGCTAGATTTGATATAGTTTTTGTCTTTGGAAGGATACTCTTTCTTCTAGTTTTCTAAGATTATTTTAAAATGTGGAATGGATGGTGAATTTGATGAAAAGGTATTGGCTTCTATTAATGAAGGATAAATAATGTAAAGGCAAAATCATGACTGGGACAAAGATACTGATAAAACTGACAGGATACTGATAAAAGATATAATCCATCAAAAAGATCCAATGATCATGAACATTTATATGCAATTATCTTTATAATATAAAACAAATACTTATTTACAATCTGATAAGAAATAAATGATTCACAATCCATTGGGTAAAAGATAATAATTAAGATGGTAAATATGCATGGAATTAAAAGAGCTTTTTTGACCTACTCCTTTGTGTGTGTGTGTGTGTGTGTGTGTGTGTGTGTGAATAGGTCTACTTTGCTGTATTACTCAGCTTTCATCCTTGGGACCAAATACTTGAATACACAACTTCAAGGAGGAAAGCTCTATTCTGGAGCATGGTTTCAGAGGTTTTGGCCCATGGCTGGCTGGCTCCAATGCACAAATGGCATGGTGGAAGGGTGTGGTGGGGGAAAGCTACTCAACCATGGGACCAGGAAGCACACAGAGAGAACCTGAAGAGCCAGAGAGGGAGGGGCCAAGGATCTCATCTCGTCCCCAAAGTCACAGTCCCATGACCCACCCAGACACACCCACAAGTGTGCTCTACTCATCTTGTAGGCATCTCTCAGGCCAGTCAAATGACAATCAAGATTAACTATCACATCTGTTGTGGCTCATTGTTTCAAAAATATAATAAAGACAATAAAGACTGTTAAAAAGAAGATCTTATAGTATGTTCCTCAAAGTTGAATTGCTGTATTAAAACAAATGCTTTTCAAAAAATACAATAAAGAATTCAAATGGCCCATATTTTTAAGAAATTTTTTATGCTATATTGGTTAAGACTTTTTCTCCCTCAGGAATATACTGACATCATAAAACGAATTGATAAAATTTCTTTCATCTCATGTAATTCTAGATCAGTATAATTAACTGACTTTTGAGGACTTGAAAGAACTTAGTGGGCCTGGGAAGTTTCAAGGGTGCCTCTCGGCAGGGTGTATAGAAGGCATTCTTTTACAATTCTTTTAGTATCAAGTCAGCCGAAGATCAATTCTCAATATAGGATAAAGGCAATAGAGAAAATATAGCATATTGGGTTAGAACTGGTAACCACAGCTATGTTCATATACTTCTGTTGCTCTAACCAAACACCTGAGTCTGGGTCCTTTATAAAGAATAGAACTTTACTTGGCTTGTGGTTTCAAAGGCTAGGAGATCCAGGAGCATGGTGCTAGCATCTGCTCAGGGGCTGTTGTGAGCCTTATTGCTGCTTCATAACGTGGCAGAGGGCATCCCAGGGAGGGGCACAGCAAGCAGGTTAGCGTGGTTCTCTCTTCCTCTTCTTACAAAGACAGCAATGCCATCATAGGCCCCAGCCTCAGGACCTTGTGTAACCCCAGCCGCCTCCCAAGGGCCCCACCTATAAGTGCCACCATTAGCATCTGAATTTGGAGGTTGGTTTCCAAGCACTTGAACTTTGGAGGGACACATTCAAATCGTAGCACCAGGGTATAACCCTGAAATAAAATTCCTCATCCCCATCTTTCTTCCTAAATCTAAACTGTCCTTTGCTGTCATTTGCTACTTTTTCATAACAATGGGAAGAAATACACTTCTTCTTTTTTCTTGGACTTTTTCCTGCTTAAGCCAAATAAAGGACACTTAGAGATGAATATAGTAGATGCCTCCACTGAAAAGAGCAATTTCAAAACATGTGTTCTTGACTTTCAGACTTCCTTTACAAATGATAGGTGGAGCAGAGTTGTTAAGAGGGTGGCTCTTGATCACTGAACTTCTCTCACCTGTAAAATGGGACTCTTTACCACATGGACATCCTGACTGTGAGGATTTGCAGACGTGTGTATCTGCTAAGATTTCAGCACTGCGTCTGGAACACTGTAAATACCAGTAATAGTTACATCACTATTGTGAGTCTTATCATCATTGTTCAATAAATATCACTAAGTTTAGATGCTTTATGACCTACATGTTCATCAACATATGAATGAATAAAGAAAATGTATTTACACACCATGGAGTACTACTCTACCATAAAGAAGGACAAACTTGAGTCATTTGTAAGAAAGTGGATGAACCTTGAGACCATAATATTAAGTGAAATAAATCATACACATCAAGCTTACATATCTCATTTGTTTCTCTAACATGAGAAACTGGGAGTAAAAGTAAAGAACAAAATAAAAGACAGGTAATAAAAGGTAGGGAGACAGACTTCTCTCAAAGGGAAAGGAGATCGAGAGATGGAGGGAAGGAGAGAGAGGGAAGGAAAGAATAAGGGATGAGAAGAGAATCTAAGAGGTGTTATGTACACGTACCAACTCCACAGAAGGAGCGTAAGCAGTACCTGCTACAAACATGCACAAAAAAAGAGATCAAGGGACAGGAATGGGGTAGGGAGTGAAAACAGATACGAAGAATTAAGATGTGTTATGTACACGAAAAACTTCCCACAAGGAATGCAATCACTATGTACTACACACGGGTCCTAATACACTAAAGTAATAACCACATTTAGTTGCTGCATGACAGCATTTTGTTTTGAGAATGGATGGGGAGCAAAGGACAGTCTGGGGTTCTGCTTGAGGCCAGCACTCCCCAGGGCTACTTTTGTCTCTGTGTCTTAGGTCTCCTTGTAGAAATATTCCCTAGTGTCCATATCCCAGCTTGTGAGTGCCTCTAAGCTGTCTTCCCTTCATTAGAAATATCTTTCGTCTAGTAAATAAGGTCTAACATGTACAATAGATGTTGTGAAATGGGAAATTATTCACCAGGAAAAAGGAACTAGGATGGGGGGAAAGGAAGGAAGAGGAAAAAGGAAAAAAAATGCAAATCACTTATACTATTAGTGTCTCTTAGTTCATTGAAAAAGGTTTGTGCTAATATCGAATGCAGAAGTTTTTATGCCCATACCTTGTACTCTGAGTAACTACTCTAAAGATAACAATATGCAATGTATTAACTACTGTTATTCTCCTATTATTTTGTTATGAAATTTTGTTTTACCTTTTTCCCATAAAGTGAAAAATTAGGAAAAAGAAATCTTTCTTACTCTGACCCCTGTACCTGAATATTTAATAATATTTAATAATTTAGTAATATTCACATTTTAATGCTATTTACATTTAATGGTACTCACATTTATTGAGCTCTTACCATGTGTCAAGTTACCACGTGTGTGTAATCATATCCTGTGAGCCTCATAATAACCATTGGTGTTTTACATTTTACAGCATGTTACCTCACTTGGCCTCCTGGTAGACTTCAAGATTTTCAAACATATCTTAGGGACCCTTCTGTCCCCAGAATTAACATTTGGAGAGCTTCTTCACGATGACTGATCTGTGCCACTCTGTTTCCTACAACACTGTGCTGTTGCTTGCTTCTCTTTGCTTGTCCCTAGCACTTGCCCTGCCTTTTCACTCTCTTCAATGCTTCCTCTTCTGCTGGAAGTCTTGCCCCAACCAAGGCAGGTGGGCTACGGGAGCAGAGTGAATAAGACAGAGTAATAAGCACAGCAGAGATAGGACCTGAATTTCAGCTTTGAGTGTGCTCTGAGGCTGTGTGCTTGCACACCATTCCATTGGACTTGGGAATTCTTCCTTCAGGGCTCAACCCTAGGTGTCACCATTCCCCTGCCCACCCATGCTTCTTCACCATGCTACCCATGTTTCTGTCACAGCACTGACAGTTCTCCGCTTGCTTGATCTCTCCTGTCTGTGCCCCTCCCTATCAGCTCTCTGAAGCCAAGCATCATGTTCTTTGTGTTCTGCGGCTCTGTGACTCTAGTACGACCTTAGTGTGCTGCATATAACTGGTGCTTCAAAAACACTCATCAAGTCAACAGAAATAAAGTTGTCGTGCTGATGGGTCCTGGAGTTCTGTTCATAGAATATTTTAGAAAAAGCACAGATTAAATAAATGCTTGTGGATTCCTCGGAACTCAAACCCCTAGGTACAAGTTTCAGGGGAAATGCTTCCAGGATGCTCACACTTATTTTCAGTTTTAAAGCTGTTCATATTACTACTCAATTTTGAAGGACCCATTGTATTCTTCTCAGGCTGGCATAATTCTTCTTCGGCTTAGTGGAAGCCATAAGCCTATGGGACAGGATCTGGCTGCCTTTGGATAGAAGATGCTGGAGCAACACTAATAAATTTCAGAGTGGATGCAGTCTGCATGTGCAATAGCTTATTCCCGTCATTTGGAGTTTCCTGAGTGCCTGTGAGGTTCCAAAGGTAGAGCACATCCTCAGTCATTTCCACATAGTGCCGGGCTGTTGCCAAACTTGGAACCTTTAAATGTCTCAAACGACACCCTCGAGTTCGGGAAGCAAACCTATTCAACTAGTTAGTATCATTTCACAATGTTAATAGCTTATGATTCTCCAGCTTGGTGGAGGAGGTATTGAGAGTAAGTAGTTGGCTTATTTTCTCTTAAAGAGCATCTTCATTTTTCTTTTCCCTAAGTGTGAATTTTCCAGCAATGACGTAGCACTGGTAAGTTCAGTTTAATCAAAGTTTACCACATTTTCTTTGCTGAGGGGTGAATCAGCAGGTTTGCTGGTGAATTAGTGGGGGGAGGGGGGCATCTCTACATTTTCAAGTGTGTGGTATGCAATCAACACTCCCATAGTGGGCAATCAGCATGCTGTGAGATTTTCAGAAGTAATTACATTTTTGTTGTTTTTTTTTTTTATAATGTCTTCAACATCTATTTTGCACCTCATCTTTTTTTGTCCTTATTGGCATTTCGGGTGTCAGTGACATAGCATTGGACATGCTCCTGCAAATCTTGCGCACAGTGGGTCTACCAAAATTATTATGTAGAAGGAACACAGGGTAGGCAACGTGGCTGGGAACCAGGACTAAACCTTTGCTGTGACGGCGAGCTCACCAGTTACCTATTATACACAGAGAAGTTGGGCGTTGACCCATGGGGGATGGTAACTCTGGCTGTTTAACAGCCTA
>RJWT010012648.1:0-22291 GCA_004365215.1 Cuniculus paca
TAGGTGTCGTCGTGGAACTCTTCTTAGAGCCCCAGGAGTCAGACTTAGGGTCTGTTCTTCTTAATGCTGCAACAAAGACAGCTGCTTTCTCTCTGTCTCTGTTTTCTCTCTTTGGCTTCCTCCTCATCACGTTATAGAATACTGAGGAGGCAATTTTTAACATAGTATCAAGTGAACTATCTGGAGAAAAAGCTATCTTTTGTAGCTTTTTTCTAATGTCTGAAGATGACTGGGTAATAAATTTATCTTTAAGAATAAACACTTACAAATGTGTGTTCTTGAAGGTCTAAGAATAGTAAGAACTAAACCATTCAATTATTTTAAGTTACCAGTTATTCAACAAGGGAAAGAGGAACACCCCTCTGCCTTCTTAGATTGTTACGGGAGGCATTGATAAACACTCCCCTAGATCCTGATTCGATAGAGGGACAAATTTCATCCTTCTTTTACTCCCTTTTCTGTCCCTCTCTTTTCTCCTTTGCTTTTTCTGTCTCTGTCCATCTATATACATACGTATGTACATATGCTCATAACTGTCCATAGAAGATTCTGTTATATTTTCCAAAGTCTGGATACTATAGTTCCCTGTAGTATAAAGAGGACTAAATTAGGAACGTTTTCAGCTCCAAGTTAACACCAAACCGTGCTACCCTGGCTTAAACAAAGAAGTGCTATTGTGCTCACAAAGTCAGAAATTTCCAGAGGTTAGTTAAGTACTAGCTTTGTCTCAGTGACTCAGCAATATCAGGACTTATGTCTTCGTGGTTTCTTGACCCTTTGCTCATGGCAACAAGACAGGTACTGCTGCTCTAACCATTCCACTTGCATTCAAGGCAGGAAGAACACTGGCCACATTTTCCATTTATGTCAGGAAAGCAAAAGCTTTCCTCAAATGTTCCTTTCTTCCAACAGACGTACAAGAATGCCTCATTTTCCATGATGGGGTCATTCTGCTGTTCCTATTTGTAAGACAGTCTGAGAAAGAATGTTTGCCTTTACAGCCACCTTAGTATAAGGCAGCAAAGAGGAACAAGCTGGGAATGTCTTTAGGGTAACCCTTCAGTGAATATCAAGTTAGTGCAAATCATAGCAGAGTAAAAAGTGCAAATAGATTTTCAGATATTGGGAAATTGAGTATTTTGCCTTGCAGGAAACAGTGCTGGGCCAGGAGAATCAAATAGGAATGAAGTGTCATCAATGGGCTGGTTCATTTTCTGTTGCAGCTGTAACAATTAGCACAAACTTAGTGGCTTAAATAACACAAATATTTTACTGTATATAACTGTAGATCACAAATCTAGAAAGAATCTTATTGGACTTACTGGCAGGGTTGGTTCCTTCTGGAGGTCTGAAGAAGGAATCTATTTTCTTTCCTTTTTCAGCTCCTAGACACTGCCTATGTTCTTTGGCTTTTGACCCCTTTCTCATATCACATCGTTTCTTGCTTTCATTATCACATCCCCTAATAACTGATCCTCCTGTCTTCCTCTTACAGGGATGCTTGGGATTACATTGGGCTCACTTAAATGATCCCAGGATATTCTTTCCACTATTTGAGAGAGCCAGAATGAGATGATTATGGGAGAATGATAATATATTCCATCAGCTTGGGCAGAATGAAGTTGTATTCAGATGGCGTAGCTCCATTATGTAGAAAATCACTACATGCTTTTCTGAATTCGGTTTGTTGAAAGCTTATATCTGCAAAATGCATTGTTTTAATAAATGCATCACAATATTCATAAATCGCAAATATGACAACTGACTGCTTACTCAAATGCCTGAAGCTATTTAGAAATTAAAAATTTTAAAAGAAAGCTTAATTTGAAATCTTTTATGAGAATTTTTTTCCTTTTAAAGAAAATGAAACACCAAAAACATGTTTACAAACACAGTCTCACATGGCAGAGACCAAAAAGGAACACTTTCATTAACATTTTTCATTAACACACTTGTCTCATGTTATTACTTGATATTGTGTTATATAATAAACTCAGGTTTTAGTTAGTTAACTAAATTTATTCTTTTCTGGAAATTCCATGAAAATAATTTAAACACACCACCACACACATTTGGATACACATTTGGTGTTTTTTTCCCCTCAAAATTTAGGCTTTGACAGGCATATGTGATTTGTAGCCTTAAAAAGTCATGAAGAAAAGACAGTGAAAGTATGATTTATTGCCAGGAGTTTTTGTTTTGCTTAGGCCTGGGTTTGTTCTTTGTATTGCTGTTTCTCTGTCTCTCTGTCTCTTTGTCTGTCTGTCTCTTCCTCTCTCCCTCTCTCCCTCTTTCTCTCTCTTTCTTTCTTTCTTTCTTTCTTTCTTTTTCTTTTTCTTTTTCTTTTTCTTTTTCTCTTTCTTTCTTTCTTTCTTTCTTTCTTTCTTTCTTTCTTTCTGTCTCTCCTTCTCTCTCTCTCTCTCTCTCTCTCTTTTTCTTTCTTTCTTAGAAAAGTATAGCTGTTATTCACCCTTAATTTGTTCATTCATTGGTTCATCAGATGTAATTTAAGAATCTACCACTGGCCAGACACTATGATGATCAATATAAAGAATATAGGCAGGAAGATAACCAGATCGCATGATCTTTCAGGTGGAAAGCAGGCTCTACTTCTAGTACTTGTTACCTATCAAGAGTACATACTGTCATATAAAATGAATATATGAGAAATACTGGTTTTACTGAACTAAAAACATAGCCTCTGGCTACAGAGAGCTCATAGATAAGGAAGGGAAGATATACCAACCAAAAATGGGTTATAAATTTGTGAAAGTACAGAAGGAATAATCATCAGAATTGTCAGGGAGGAGTCTGTTAAGCATCTAGCATCTGCTGATTTTGAAAATACAAGAATGGACAGGTTGAGGCAGAAAGAACACAAGCCAGCCAGAGGAAGCTACAGGTGCAAAGCTAAGGTATGTGTTTGTGGGTCTGATAGTGTTGAGCAGGGATGGTAAACCTTTTAGAGTTTTCAGTGATACAAACAACATGCTATAGATTCATCGTCGCTGACATAGGGTATCACTGGAATACAGGTGAGTGGCTGGGTAGTAACAGGAGATCAGGCTGCAAAGGTAGCCGGAAGTCTGTTGAAGTGCCTCATTTACCTTGCCTAGGAAATTGAATTTTATCCTGTTTGGGCACTAGAAGATGTAGGTAAAGATTCAGAAAAATCACCTTTTCTTTCTTATTATAAACTGTTTAGAAATTGGGAAATGTATCTTTTCTTCTAGACAGTGATCGTAACATATACATTACATATATTTTTGTCTGTTTTTCTTTTTAAAATAAAAATGATAGTAAGTTAAATAAAACTGATGGATCTAATATCAGTTTAAGAGACGGATAAATTTCCCTTTTTCTTTACTAGTCTAACCAGATATATGTCAACCTTTATGATTCATTTTAAAAAGTCCATTTGGGACTTCATTCATCCTGTATGCTGTATCTTCATTTTCTATTGCTTTAATTTATTTTCTTGTTTTTACTACCTTTTTCTTCTACTACTTCAATTCTAAAGTTTCTCCCTCTTAGCTTAATAATTTGTTATTTGCTTAATACAAGCATTTCAGGTTGAAAAACTACTTTACCTTTTTTCCAAACAATGCTTTTTCTCAACTTATTCTGTATCCGAATTACAATTTCATCTTCTCTTCCAGAATATTCTACCTTATTTTTTAATCCCACAGATTTATTTAATGTTATTTTAATAGTCAATATTTGTATTAATTTATATATTTTTTATTTTCTTTGGCCCCTGTTCTTTTTATTAATATTAGAACTTACTTCAGAGATACATTTCTTTTTGCCTTATGGATATTATTTTAAGTTTTTTTAATAAAAATTTTTATTTTTCACAAAATGTTTTTCATTCTTTTTCCTGAAAAATACTTGTAACATTGATAATTATTTAATAAAGCTCTTTGAAAATATCATTCCTTTTGATACTGTTGTTGAGTCTAATGGTCATTTCTTTGTAAGGAATGTACCTTTTGTTGGGAGAATGGTGTTGCTTTTAAGCTCTCTTTAGGTTTTGCTTTGTCTTTCTGGTTTTGTTTGGTTTTGGTTTGTCTTTTTGCTACACTGTGCCTAGGTACAAATTTGTTTTTATTATTAGGATTCAATGGGATTCTAAAAACTAACATTATGTCTCATTTAATTCAGGAATGTTCTTATTCATTCTTTTTCAAATATTTCCATTCCTCCAAAATTGTGTTAATCAAATCCTATAACTCTGATTAGAAGGCTTTTTGTATATTTTATATATTCTTTCTGTGTCTTTTAGACCATCTTTCATCACTTTGACTCTCTGCTGAATTCTACAAAATTTATAAATATCCACTTTCCAGTTTTCTGAATCTTCCTTCAGCCATACCTTCTTTTCTACTTCACACTTAAATTTTTATTTTCAATCATTACTGTTTTTCATTTTTAGAGGTCAGTTTTACTTTACAAGGCTGGTTGACTAGTTTTCAGAGTTTTTTTTTTTTGTCTGTTATGCATTCATTTTTGTCTTTTATTCCTTAGAATTATTTATATTTACCCATCACATATTTCTATGCTTGTATAGTTGGTAATATTTCCATGCCTTTTCCTATATTGTGTAATTTATCCTATTTTGACTGTCTCTCAGGCTGGTAAACTTTTACTATCAGCTCACATTCTTTAGAATGCTACCTTTGGGAATTCCTTGAGGGTTAGGTTTAAATGAATTCTTTCAAGGAGTATTAGCTGGTTTTGTTTCTAACAACAGAGGGACTGAGTACTTGATATCTTTTCATAACTTCAAAACATCAACATTAGGGGTTTTTGTTTACACAAAGAACATGAATTCAGGATCAAGGCCCAGATTTTGTGGTTAAAAATTTTTAAGGAAACCTTTATCCACCTCTTCAAAGAGAGCCAAGATATCTGCCTTTTATTTCACTAGATTTCAAGGTTCAAGATTTTGTTTTGTTTTCCTTGTTTGTTTGCTCACTGTGTTACCATTTGTAATTCTGTGTTTTGTGAATGGATCTCTCCCAGAACTCAAATCCAAATCTGGATCCATGTTCCATTTTTTTCCCTTACCTCACGTCTTTAAGGCAACCTGTAGGATGACTGGGATTGTTGGACTGTGTCTAACTCTGGTTCCTTTCTTCAGTTATGACTTGTATCTAGATATTCCCCCAAAGCTTAATGTGGTCATAAATGGGGAATTTTGAAGGTGACTGGATTAAAATGTGTAAATGTGGGTTTAGGGTGTGATACAAGAATTAATGGTGTGGTGCTGGGTGTAGATGGCACCACTCATTAACCTTGCAGCCTAGATGGAATATAAAAAGGAAATAAGGCAGCCTGCTGCTGCTATTGTTTGCTAATTTCTGCCTTCTGCCTGCCTTGCCATGTCATGGATTGTTTCTCCTCTGTGATGCCCCTCTGCCATCCCACCCTGCCTGGAGCCAGCCAACAATGAACTGAAACCTCTAAAAACTGTAAGCTGAAATAAACCTCTCCTCTGTTAACTTTGAGTGTCAGATGTTTTGTCTCAGAAATGAGAAAAGTAACTAAGACAGATTTTGGTACCAGAAGTGGGGTCACTGCTATGACTGCATCTGACCATGTGGTTCAGGAGCTTTTGGAACTGGCTTGTGGGAAGAGTTTGGAAAGGTTTGGAGATGCTGGCTGACAAAACAGCCCTGAAGTTCTTCAAGCTGTACTTGATGGGAGATTCTAGTCAGAGTTCGTAAGACCAGAATGCTGATAGAAATGCAGCCAATAAACACCAGGCTCAAGAGGTTTCAGTTAGGAACAAGGACTGCATTGTCTTTAGGACTCTAGGCCATTTGTGTTATTCTTTGGCAGAACATTTGTCTGCACTTTGCTCATGTCCAGGGACTTTGCCTTAGACTGAGACTGAGATTAAAGGCACTGAACTAATTAATCTTGCATAAGAAATTTCGTGTCAGTCTAATGTTGAGGCTATGGTATGGCTACTGTTGGGGGCTTTTAGCCAGATCTCTGTTGAGAATCAATAGCGAAGAGCCCAGAAGAATGTTTCAAAATATTTTGAGTTTGGTCAGGAAATAAGCTCCAATAAACTTGTAGACTGCCAAAATGGAGCAGAGAAGAATTTGGCTGCTGAGAAGGAAGAGGACAAATAGAAAAGATAGCCTGAGGACATCATAAGAACCAGCAGTACTCCAGCCTTTGCAGCCTCAAAATTGCAAAGGTAATTTTGCTGTGAGAAGACAGCGCCAGGGCACCATATTCCATAATAGCAGCAGCCTAGAGAGTGTGTTCCTCCAGGTTGGGTTCATAGTGCTCAGAAATCCAGCCACTCCACCCCTACAGCCAAGAGAGAAGGCAGGCTATTGCTTCAGCTGGTGGCAGACTCTGGCATCAACCATGCAGTGCAGATTTAAAGTGTGTGCAGAATTCGAGAGGTGTGGGACCAGAAAGGCTTCCACCCAAATTTCAGAAGAAGGTCTGGGAGGCCCAGCAGTTTACCCCTAAGAAAGAACAGTGTGAAGCTGTGAGTGTGAAGCTGAAGGTGCAGTGTAAAGCCCAGAAAGAGAAGCTGAGGACATGGATCTTCTGAGGAAAGCTGGAAGGAGTGAGCAAAGCTGGTCCAAGAGAGAAGCCATAGGAACAACAACTGTTGGCAGTACCCATAGGGTTGGAGGTACCCTAATCCTTTTGGAGTACACATCTTGCCATAGATGGTGGACATGGAACTATGGAGCTTAATGTCTACCCTGCTGGATTTTGGACTTTCTTTGGTCCTGTCCCATTCATTTCTATCTCCGTATGAGGAATGGAAATGTTTGTCTCATGCCATTGTATGTTGGAAGTGTTTAATTTTCTTTTCATTTGTACAAAGCCTTGCAGCTAAGAGTTGACCTTAAATCTCAGAGGAAACTTTGGACTTGGACTTTTCAAGAAGGCCAAAACAGGACTTCGGCAACTTTTAGAGATGTACTAAATGCGTTTTGCATAAAGAGATGTGCATGACTCTTTAGAGGACCAGAGTTGGAATGTTATGATTTGTATCTAGATGTTCCCCCAAAGCCTCATACAATCACAGGCAGGGAGTTTTGAAGGTGACTGGATTAGAGTTTGTAAATGTGGATTAAGGGAATGATTCTGGGATCAAGGGTGCCCTAACCTGGATGTGGGTGGCACTACTCAATCAGCTTGCAACCTGGATGGAATGTAAAAGGGACAGAAAGAAGACAGCCTACTTCTGCTTCTACTTTTGCCTTTGCTTGTAAATTGCTGCCTTCTGCCTGCCCTGCTTGTGCCATGGACTGTTTCTCCTTTGTGATGCCCCTCTGCCATGTTCACCCAACTGATTGTGGACTGAAACCTCTACAGAATGTAAACGAAAATAAAACTTTCCTCTTTTAACTTTGAGTGTCAGGTATTTTGTGTCAGTATCAAGAAAGTAACTTAAGATACTTCTTGATTGCTAGTTTCTGTTTATTTCTGGGCCCTAATATGTTCCTTTACTACACTACCTCAGCCATGCATTTTAAAAGGTATTTAGATAAACGTGTTAACCATTTATAGATGTGCTGTATACTCTGAATACTTTCTTTGCTGTGAGGTGTGATCAAAACACATGGTAAATTTTAAATGTAAAAAATGTATTACAGTAAGAGACACATTGCCATTACTACCCTCAAAAGACTCCTTCACTTCAAATACACTTATCCCATCATTCTTGCACTTTCTGAAGCAGTTCTGAAATTCCTAAGTCATGAGTTAGTTTTACTGATGGCTACCACAATGTCCTGAATTGATTCAAAATATTTATTTTTTATGGTTATATTGACATTGGGGAAGAGCCAGAAGTCACATGGTGCCAGATCCAGTGAATAAAGTGGATCAGTAGAGTTTTTTTGTTTCACAGGATGTGTAAAAGCAACTCAAAATAAGGACAGTTTAAATATTATTAGTTTTGGAAATAGTTGTTTATTTCTTGTAGTTTGTAAGCTAGATTTGTGAGAGTATATTTTCCCAGTCTGACCTAAAAACTTATTTGCCAAATCCTGAGTGAGAAAATGAATCCCAGTCAAGGTATAAGTGTTAAAACTGCAGTCTCCCTTGCTAGAACTACATTATTTCAACATAAATAGGGCACCTGTACACATGTCAAGCCATGAGCTGTGCTGTGAAATGATGACTGAAGCATTTTTGTTTCTTTATGCACAATAAAAGGGAATGAGACCACAATAGGAAATCACCAGTTTCATAAACCAGAAGCTGCTTTTTTCATGGTTTTCAAAGTGTGAGCCATGTCTTAGAACTGGCTTAAAATGCCAATTCTTGAGTCTGATCAAGAACTTTTTTAGAGAAGATATGCCAGAACTATGACCCAGGAACCTGCATTTTTACTCATTCTCTGGATAATTCTGATACACACCAGAGTTTGAAAACTGCTCTTAAGAAGAATGAGTTAAAACAGGGAACTGATTGTTCACCAAGTGAATATTATCATCAAAATACTTGTGTAGCAAAAATTATTTATAGCAGGGAAAAATTGAAAGCAGCTTAAATGTTAGTGATAGGCAAACAGTAAAATGAATTATATATAAATATTCAATGAAATTATGTAGACATCAGAATTATTTAAGAATACTTAAAAATCAAGAAAATGCTTATGATAGGGTGTTTAAATGTATGTTTGCATGTATGTACAAATACGTGTTTATGGTCATGCATACAGATGTTCATTAGGATCCCAGGGAATTCATTACTTGTCCTTGAAATATGTGAAAATGGTGTTGGCTCTTTAGGTACAGTGGGATTATGGAAGATTCTTGCATGTATGATGTACATATACATTCATACTTTTATATTTATCTACAAATATTAATTGAATGCCATCAATAAGAAAATAAACTTTTAAAAATGGTAGTAAACTGCCTTGAATTGTTAGCTTCAGAAGATGAAGGTTGACACCTGCCTCACTGACCTTGCTTAGAGTAGTTGGGGAAAGAAGTGGCACCAGACATCCTGACCCGACAAATGGCAGCACAAAGCACATTGCTAGTGGATTATTCTCTTGAGATTTTTTCAGGCCAGTTCATGACACTGTTGACTGATTATAAATCTTGAAAGCTTGAGAGCTGGAGTGAGAATGCAGGAAATGCAAAAACCTTCTTCTCCACGATCCTGTAGTTGAGAAAATCCATAACATCTGGCTCATGTGTGAAGCCAGGAAAGATACAATTTACCTTGGCAGCCGACTTTACCAAGAGCCTTAACTGGTTGGCTCCATTTCACACAAGGAAAACACTCTATAAGGATTTGTTGAGGATTTTATTCCCAAGTGGAAAATCTTCACATACATCAAACTAAAGAAGATTTCAAGTGGTACCTCTTAAGGGGTAAAAGTGTTTGACTTTATCAAACTTGGTCAAAGGTAGGATTGTCGGGTGTCATGCTATCTGGTCTCTTTTTTTACATCTGCTAAATTAAAACTGAAAGATCATGGAGAGAGCAGAGGTAGCTTTACAAAGGCAGTGAATATATTGCTGATTTTTTGTTTTTATCATGGAAATTTATAAAACTTGTTAAAAATAGAATAGTTATAATGAACATGCCTACCACCTAGCTTTAACATGATTTATCACTTATTAATGAAACTAAGTATATTTATTCATATTAAGCTGCTGAGTTAATAGTCTTACTTATCAACTTTGTCCCATTTATGAGAATCTCTTCTTTGGTGGAGATTTGGTTTAAGACTTCTATACATTCATTATGGGAGGAGAGGGCAGTGCAGTTTCTTTGGACTCTTTTCAGCTAGACCTGTAAAAAGGAAAAGATTCCTTTTTTGCCCTGTCCCCCCAACTGAACTATTAAAATAAACAGACAACTCATTTTCATTAATTTCTTGTCTTTGCTTTTTAACTTACACACTTTGAACAGCTGAAATTAATAAAAAGACTCCTCCCCACAAAAATTGCTTTTGGATGGCATGCAGACAAATCTTTCCTAAAGCAATGTTTTAAATGGGAAGTCCACGTTGTACCTGCCTCATGATTTTGCTCTATAAAACTTCCTTTGAGAGGTGGGCTCATCGGCAACTCATTCAGGACCCCTTATGTCTCTCAGGAGCTATTCCTATTCCCCATTCCCATTCCTATTCTCCAATAGATTTTCCTACTCTTAAATAAAGAATCCTTTTTCTATTGACTTCACAATATAAACTTTGATTGTAGTTCCTCTAAAAGTAATTGGTCTTAAGATTCAATAAAGTCTCACTTAAAAATTCAGGCCACTTGCAGTAACTGCAAAACATATTACTAACTCTCAAGGTAAGCAACAGTTAACATGTAAAAATATAATCAAATTAAAGCAGAAATATAAATATCAGTAATTCTGTTGATCACCATATGAAATATGGCAAATGAAGATAGAGCAAGTGGAGTTAACAGACGTGTATAGTTTTCCTAAGTGTTCCCAGTATATTAAACTTTCAAATGAAATCACAACTTCAGCTGTTACATCCAGGTTTTTGAATTACTTGTTTTAATTCTGCTATCTTGTGCACTTACTACTCTTTTCTGACTTGTGCCCAGTAATGCCTGCTGATTTTTTTTCTTTTGCATTTCATTGAAGAAACTGATTAAAAATCAAGTTGAGTATTCACTGTTATGATGATTACTGGTATACCAAATTTGTATATTGGTCTGTAAAACATCTCAATAAAATATGTTAAAAAAACTTCCTGTTACAAAATGTTTGACCTGTCACTTCTTTATTTTGCCATTAACATCTCCATTCAAGTGATTGCAGGAGCTGAAATTTTTTCCACCATATTCCCAGAACTTTTTTGTGCTTGAGAAGTAGTTGGGCTAAAGATAGAAAAACACTCTTGTGAAGTTCTGTAGCCCTATTTTTTATACCAGAAACTGACTGCTGAGTCAAATAGTAATTTTATGTTTAGTTTGTATATGAAAACTTTTCCAGAGTGGCTATTTTCCTTTCCTACTCATTTGGTTCCTGGCTTCATGAAATTGTTTCACTTTGACAATCTATACTTTAAAAAAGCCTCTATTGATTAAGCCCATTTTTCAAATTTGGGGACATGCTTGCCACAAGTGATGAACCTATTGTTTGGAGGGTGAGTTGAGGGAGCTTGTATGTATCATTCAATTTTCCTGAAATTTTATCTGTAGGAAATATAATTTATTTTTAATATATTTTTATTTTATTCTTTTTGTAATATATTTTTAATTTCTAGAGTAAACGTAGTTTTGTTCGGTTATTTGATAATGAATGTTGAACTGATGCATGGACATCTTCAAGTTGGTTATATCCTGTGCTCCCTTGGAAGTCAAGTATTCCTTCCCTCCTCTGGGAATCCTTAGACAATCCTCAAAATGTCAGGACATTCCTTCTTGCCATGCTGAGCCAGAGTATTGTAAACTCCTAGTCAGGTTTGAATTTATTTCTCACTCACCAATCAGCTCAACTGAATTCCTATCATGAGTCAGGTGCTAAACAACCTTTGGCAAATAAAACAGATGTGTCATTGTCCTTTGCAAATTAAGACCTATTTTGTATCACTAATTGCTGATTGAGTGATAGAGTGTTTAGTAGGCTGTCTTCCTCCTGATTGATTTTAAGACTGTGTGAATGAATGTAATATTCTTTCTCCCTTCTCTTAAAGCAGTGCCTTTGATTGTTGATTAACTGAATGATGAAAACCTATGCACAAAAGGGGTTTGCCCAAAGAAATTTCCACACTGTATAGCTGAGTTTGGTGGCTATATGCAATTTTGAAAATGAACCTCACTGGAAAAATATTATCTGGATTCACCATTCACATTGTGACAGTCTTGAGTTTTGCATTCAAATGTTTATCAAGACTGTCATGAATTTATATATACTTGTAAGAAGTAATACAAAGAGAGCCCTTCTACACTGCACAGTTTCCCCAAGGGGGTAGAATTTTGCAGCACTGTAGTATCATATCACAACCTGGATCCTGATCTTGATATAAATCATCAATCTTCCACAGATTTCTTCAATTTTACTTCTGTGTGTGTGTGTGTGTGTGTGTGTGTGTAAGTTCTATATGCTTACCTTGCCTGTGTACATTTTTATATTTGCCCCATGGTTAAGATACTAAATATTTCCACCATCGTAGCTTCCTTTACTATTTTCCTTTCATAATCTAACCCACTTGCTTTCCATTCATCCTGGCCCTGTCTTTCTTGGCACTAAATGTTTTCTTGCTAATTCTTTTCATTCTGAAAATTTTACATAAATGGAATCTTACAGTATGTATCATCTCTGGACTGGGGTTTTTCACTTGGTTTTCTTCCCTGTAGATTCATCCCAATTATTTTGTGTGTCAATATTTTATTCATTTTTGCTGCTAAGTAACATTTTGATGTGTTTATTCCAAGTTTTCTAGTTTGTTTAACTATTTACCTGGTAAAGGACATCTGGGCTGATTCCAGTTTGAGCTATTACAAATAAAGCTGCTATGAACATTTGTGTATAGGTTTTTATGTGTGGACATAAATTTTAATTTCTTTGGATAATTGCCCAATAGTGCAATTGCTAGGTCATATGGTAATTTCATGTTTGGTTTTGTAAGAAAACTATTTTCTAGAGTGACTGTATTATTTACTTCCCTCCTAGCAATGCATTAGTGATCTAATTTTTCCACATCCTTGTTACCATTTGGTATATCACTATTTTTAAGTTATTCTTATAGGCAAATAGTAGTATCTCGCAGGTTTTAATTTACATTCTCCTAATGGCTAATGATGTTGGACATCTTTTTATATGATTATTTTCCATGTATACATCTTCTTTAGTGAAGTATCTGTTCATGTCTTTGCTCTTTTTCTGATTGGATGGTTTTATTACCATTAAACCTTGAGAGTTTAAAAAAAATCTTACTACAAATCTTCAGCTGGATATGTGATTTTTCAAATATTTCTTCCCAGTCTCCTTGCCTCTTTATCCTCTGAGTTTTGACCAAACAGAATTTTTATTCTTGATGAAGGTGACATTATTAATATTTCCTTTTATGGATTGTGTTTCTGGTACCAAGTCTAAGAACTAATTGATTAATTTTAGATTCCAAACATTTATCCCTGTAATTTTTAAAAGTTGCATAGTGTTATGTTTTACATGTAGATGTGTGATCCATTTTGGGTTTTCTATAATGTATAAGATTTGGTTTGAGGTTCATCATTTTTGTCTATGGTTGTTCAGTGATGTCAGCCATTTGTTGGAAAGGCTATCAAGCCTTTCTTCACTTGATTTGGAACCTTTGATATAAATCAGTCATGAACATTTGTGTACACCTACTTCTAAATGCTCTATATGTGTCTGGCCTTTCATTAATACTACATTTTATTAATTACTGCAACTAAAGAAGAAGCCTTAAAGTCAAGTAAAAAAAAAAAGCTCTTAGCATTGTATTCTCCGTTGTTACTATTTTTCTGTGCCTTTAATATAAATTTTAAATGAAGAATGGAAACCATGCCTCCATTTGGGTCCCTTTACCTTCTCCACTTTACAATTTTGTCTGTTATTTTTAGAAACTCTGACTTACATTTCAATCCTTTATTTTAACAGACACTTACGCTGCTTAGATTTAGCACATGAGTCTTCCCCTACTTCCATGGACTGTGATTCCAGTAACAGTTTAACTTTCAGAGCTCTTGTGGGGCTGCTATGCTTAGTCTAAGTTTAGCTACTGTCACTGGAGCTCCTTTGGTTTCTGGTGGTGCTGCTTGAGAGGCAAAAGAGATTCCCAGAGTTGGCCACTGGGTTTGGGTTTCTTTTAGTGTGAGAGTGCTGTGTGGGGTTTCCCTATTAGTGCCCCCTGGTTATGAAAAGAGCGTGTTAGGTGCATGAAGACAAAGATGATTTCTAAATTACATCACTTGGTGAATCTGGAACCCTCTTGTTGGTTTCACTTGTGCACTCCAATATGCAGTTAAAAGTGTATAGTTTCTTAAATATTTTCTTTCTTCATGCCTTTATTATGAGTATTGGTATCAGAGTTCTATATGCATTTCTGGGCCTCACCTGATCTTCCCTTATTAGGAGGCAAAAATTCCATTGAAGACAGTGGCACTTTGGCTTGAGTAAGTGGTACTAGGCATACAAGACCTCATCGAGATTTGATTTGTGGTCATATACTAAGTCAGTCTTTTGTGCTTTTTGGTTTGGTGTGTGTGTGTGTGTGTGTGTGTGTGTGTGAGAGAGAGAGAGAGAGAGAGAGAGAGAGAGAGAGAGAGATTGGATCTGGTCCTGTTTGTTTAAACCTCAAACTTTCCATCAATCTCCTCTTCAGGATCCCCTCTCATGGACCACAGTGCCATTGGTATGAAGTGTATGGCCTTTCCATTTGGATGACTTCACATCAACTGTGACCCATCAATTTGAAACTCTTCACTGATCTATATAAGTAGCATTAATGTTTTGGACAATTACAGTATTTTACAGAATGTGTGGACCTTATCTTAAAACAGTTAACTAATTGACCAGTCTGGTGCCTCAGGGGGGTAGTTCATTAATTGGGAATTCATGGGGTATATATGGCACTGGGAAGACAGATCAGATGGTAATGCTAATGTTGATAAGAAAGTATTCCTGCTTGTATACAGTGGCCATAAATATATTTGAAAGATCATAATGGGGGTGACAGATGGGGGATGGAATTATGAATTATTATGGTATAAGAAAGCTTTGGTCTACATTTAGAGTTTGATTCATAGTAATTATATAAGCCCCAGAGTCAAATTATCCCCAGCATCACCACATCCCCTATTTTCCAGTCAGAATGAACCCTTAAAATGCTTGACCAGACCATTTATCTCTCTTCTGCTTATAGAGGGCATTAGCTAAAGAGAGGGGACATCTGTCAGAGAAAGCATGAGCCAGCAGTGTGGAAATGCAAAACACTGATCTCTGGACCCAGGGACTCCAATGTATTGAGAATTCATTTGGCACTTTTAATTTTCTATAAATTATTTTGTAATTTAACTAAAGAAGACTTCCTTTTCCTTCAGGGAAGCCAGTCTTTACAGTTTTTCACTTATTTTTTTTTAAATTAGCATGACTGATCATTTTTCTTCTTTTTCTCCACAAATGAATTTGTAACTGATGTGGGTAGAGCAAACTATGCAGTTTATAGTTTAGCGATGTTATAAAGTTTTAATTTAAATTGGGAATGGTAGAAACTTGAGAGAAGCATGAAGAAATGATTTTTTTATAGAATTAGATTTCCGTGTCTTCAAATCCATTTAGGTTTATCCAAAATGCCTCTAACATAGCTGGCCTCTGCTTCTGTTCAGAGTTGGCATGCCTACAAGTTTTTCTTTTCCTAATCTTAGATTTCTCGCATGAAACCAAACGTTGCTTTTTTTTTTTTAAACTAAAGTTTTTTATTATTTTAAATAGCCCTTGTGATTATGGTTAACATTATTTCCTACAAAAAAATAGCCCAGTAGTGGCTGTTGTATATCCATACAATCTGTTGTAGAAAGTTATATTTTTAAAGAGAGCCATACATTTGCTGTCTGGCCCTTAATAGTTACCTACTAGAAATCAGTGTCTTGCAGTTAATAATCTCTTATTTTGTTTATTTTTTCCTTTGTGAAAAAAAAATTGAATTTTTTTAGTTTATTTAAGTTTTTGGTATATTTTAGCCATACATAATAATCAGTTTCATTGCAGGGAATTTGTACCTGTACATGATATATCTTGATTCCTCTTTTTTTTTTTTCCATCACCTTCTCCTCCCTTCAAACCTTCTTCCTTTTCCCATTCACAAAGCTTTGTTTTCATTTTATCTTTCTTTTCTCTAATTTTTTCTTTTCTTTCCTTTCCTTTCTCCCTTTTCCCTCCTTAGTTCCTGTTTTCTTTTCAACAGCTTCTTTTTTCACAATATCTTTTGTACATTTTGGTTCTTATTTACATTTTCAGTTTCTCACACCAGAGAGATAATGCAGTATTTCCACATGTGTGACTAATTTATTTCACTTACAATCTTGGTCTCAACACCCATCCATTTTGCTATAAATATCTCAGTATTATCCTTCTTTATGGCTGAGTAATGCTCCATTATATTAAAAAACCACATCTTTTTTATCCATTCATTGGTTGATAGGCATTTGGTTTGCTTCCAAGATTTAGCTGTTACAAACTGTGCTGCTATAAACATGGGTGCATATATATCTCTGTGGTATGATGCTTTTAATTATTCTATGAAGACACCCAGAAAGGGAATAGCTGGGTTAAATGGGATATCTTAAATGAGTTTTTTTCAGGAATCTCCACACTGATTTCCACAGTGGTTACACTAGTCTATACTCTGACTAACAGTGGAGAAAGGCTTCTTTCCCCCATAGCTCTGCCAGCATTCGTTATTAGTTGTTTTCTTGATAACAGCTATTCTTTCTGGAGTAAAATGGAATCTTGGTGTGATTTTAATTTCCATTTCTCGAATGACCAGTAACATTGAACATTTTTATATACATTTATTTGCAGTTTTTTACTTCTTCTGAGAAGTGTCTGTTCCTCTCAGACGCTCATTTTTGGATTGGGTCTTTGAATTTGGAGAGTGGATTTTTTTCAGTTCTCTGTATGTTCTAAATATTAGTCCTGTGTCTGAAAAATGGCTGACAAAATTTTCTTTCCACTGTGTATTGCCAGAAATAACTCTTAATGCACTCAGCCACCTGATCTTTGACAAAGGGGCCACTTTCACTGGAAGAATGATATAGCCTTTCTAATGAATGGTGATGGAAAAACTGGTTTTCCACATGCCAAACACTAAAACTAGACCCATACTTATCACCACGCATTAAACTAAAATAAAAATGGATCAAAGATCTAAATATTAAAGCAGAAACACTAAGTCTTCTGGAAGATAGAATAGATAGAACTCTGGAAATCAGAGGCATAGGCAAAAACTTTATGAACAAAACCTCAGTTGCACAGGAATTATCACAGAGAATCAACAACTGGAATCTCACCTTATTAAAAAGCTTTTGCACGGAAAAAGAAACCACCAAAAAGTGACAACCTAAATTTTACTGAAATGGTGCAGGGGAATATCAATTTCTTCATGCATTAACCTCCATGTATATGAAATGTGCCAGATAGGAGCGGATGCTTTGTTGGCAAGAAGAGCCTTCATTAATGATCTTTACTGTGACTTTAACTCTGTTTCTTCTAGTTCAGGAAGTATAGATTCTGCATCATTCCTGCTTATATTTTCATATTAGTGACCCTACAGTGAGTTAGGCCTTTATTTTCATATCTTTAAAGAGCACATCATGAGAAAGAATGCATTTTGGGAATGTCATGTTCTTTTCTGTTCTCTGCATTAGCAAGTAAATGGCACTACCTAGGAACAAGAAAGGAATTAAACTGTGCCATTCCATAAAGGCATAATAAGATCAGATAGGCCAGTGCAGTAGTTGTTAGGTATAAGGTGGACTAAGATTAAAGCTGTTATGTAACTTCTTCCCACGGTAGGAGACATGTGCCGCATGTGACAGATACGTAGTATAAACCTTAGGCCTTTGAATACCCTTCTATAAAAGTAATATGCCTGAAAGTAGCTTGACATCCACTTGGAAAGGTTCTAGTCTTCTGGACATTGCTTGGTGAAGTTATATGATATAAGAGGTCCCACGCATAGTCTCAGCTGTAATACCATCCACAGCCCCAGCAAACCAGACCACCACATCACAGCCCAAATCTGCTCAGGTTCTTAGGTTTATCATAAACCATCAATCACAAGATTCTCTTATGGAGTCTCTTAGGAAATTTACAAGAAGTATGAATGTGCTACCAAAAAGATGGAATATTCTAGCTTCCTTCCGTATATCCCCAACCCATCCATCTATCCAGAAGGAATTGAAGTCTATATTTATTCAGAGTGTTATGGAGATACAGAGACTTTACCAAGCTGTTCCAGGGCAGCAGATGGATTTAGACCACCCAGGAAAGGCTTAAATCCACCCCCAAAGAACTCTATGTAACTATTAACTATTAATAACAGACATTTCAAGAGAACAAATATTCGTTTCTAAAGACTTCTTGATTTCAAGAATGACAGATTTCCTGATAAACTGACAAAATAGTAAGTGATGTGACTCCAGATCAGCCCTGAATATGAATACAAAACAATTTTTTTCTACATATGGGGAAACAGATCTGCACTCACGTAAAGTGGACAGTAGTCTCCCTGGCTTCACTCAGCTTTCTCTCAGCCATGAAATTATTAGCTACTCAGAATTTGGCTTGTTGATGCCTCCCACATCACACACATTTTACCTGAGGAGTCTCTCATGCCAGCCCTTTGACTTCTTTGATTGACAAAGGTTTTCGTATCTCCTTTTAATCTTTTTCTTTCAAAGTGTAGATAAAAGTCAAAACCTGGGGACTTTGTAAGGTTTATTTCCAGAAATAATTCCACAGTGGACCTACTTTACCCTGTTGAGAGTCCTGAAACTTTCCCGTGATCTGTCATTGGCAATTCCTGGTCCCCATACTCGACCTGTATCTCCCTCTCTCCCTACAGCTAGGCCATTTCCCTCACCTGCTCCATATACAGGGTCTCTTTCCCAGTTGAAAAGGAGTAACATTTGCTTTATTTCTGATCCTGACAATTTTCCCAAGTCTTCCTTTGTCCAAGACCCTCTGATCTGTGATCTGTCTTACTTTCCACTTGCCTTAATTTTAATCTTCCAAATTCTAACTTTCTTTCTTTGTCTCTCTCTCTCTTTCTTATTTTTTTTTTTTACAGTACAACACCTTTTTGTATTTTTTACTTCAAGACCTTGGGTCTTGCTAGTTTGCCTTGATTGAGCTTAAACTTGTCCTCCTGCTTCAGCCTCTAAGAGTGCTGGGGTTACAGATGTGCACTTGGTTCCAAAATCTTAATTAACATTTAATTATTCTGTCTAGTGTTTTACGTGCTGTTATTTGTCTCTCCAACATTGTAAATTTTTGGAGACACAATGAGTTTCTTCTTTTGAAAAAGTTATTTTAATTGGCAAATTAAAAGGTGTATACAGTTGGGCCTCTATATCCTATTAATGACTTCTACCCCTGTAGAGTCAACCAACCGTAAATAAAAAAAATTCAAAAAAAGTTACAGTTGTACTGAACATGCATAGACTTTTTTTTCCTCATTATTCCATAAACTATACAACAAATATTTCTGTAGCATTTACGTTTTTTAGTTATCATGGTTTAGAGGTAATTTAAAAATATTTCAAAGGATGTGCGTGGATTATATGCAAGTACTATGCCGTTTTACATAAGGGACTTGAGTACCTGTGCATTTTGATGTCTGAGGGGGTAGGGTAACCTCCCCCATGGTACTGAAGGTCAACATATATATGTCTTGCACAAAACAATGATGTAAAATATATATATACACCTTGGAATGATTGCATTTAGATAATTGTCATGAGACAGTATTCTTTAAGATCACCCATAGCAATGCCAGACTGTTCCCAGGAGCAGACATTCATGGAATATAGATTGATTAGAGTGTCCAGTCTAGCTCTGAGGAGACTGAGTTCGTACCTGCGAAGATCCACTGTATCGATGAGGAATTTGGCACCATCTCCCCACTCTCTGTATAAGCTTGTCTTAATCTGTTTTAAACAATTATAACAGAACATCCAAGATTAGGTAATTTGTAAAGATCAGACATTTATTTTTCACCTTTGTGTAGACTGAGACATCCAAAATAAAGGTGCCAGGTTGGTTCATATCTGCATTTGAGACAGTGCCTTGCTGCTGTATCTGCAGAACGGAGGTGGGCTGCATCCTTACGAGGGGGAAGAAGGGACTGGAATGGACCCACTCCTGCCAGCGCTGTTCAGACAGCATTTGTGAGAGTGGAACCCTCATGACCCGAACACTCCCTTCAGTCCCTAACTCCTAATGCTGATGGATTGGAGATTTAGTATCTACAGTTTTGGAGAAGACAAAAACACCAAAACTATAGCAAGGCCTTGAAAAGAAATAGGAACAGTTGGTTTAAATTGCAAAGATGAAAAAATTCTCAGACCGCACTTGAAATTCAAGAGATTTAGCATCAGTTTTGGAATTGAACCTTATGCATCACAATCAATTTTGATCATTTAAAGCATGAATATGTAAAATAATGTAAAATTGCTTTAAGACAGGCAACATTTAATAAGATACACCTGGACCAGTAATTTTCATATCACTTATATTTCCGTTTTCTTGAGATGGTTCTTCTTTCTGCATCATTTAAGTATTTGCTGTGTGTGACCATAGCTACGGATTGTAATTTTTGGTATTTATATTTCCTATTAAATTATAAATACCATGGAAGTAAGGAGCATGTCTCTAATGCTACTTACTGCTCTTCCTGTTAAAATGGTTAGATTTAAGGTTTGGTATCTGTTACTAACTTGGCTGATTTTGTATTTAAAGTGCCAGCAAGGTTAAGTGTTCTAATTGCATTTCTTAATCTTGGAAACAGCAGTTGTTGCCTGGAGCTAGTTTTATTCCATCCATGCTGCAGGATGGAGAGGATATGAGGATAGAGGCAGCAAAAGGAGTTTGGGAGTAACGAAAACCAGGGTATTGTGCAGAATTTTTCATTCCATAGATAGTTACTGAATGACTCCTGTGTGTCGGGAACTCTGCTAGTAACCTGAGAGTACAGCTATGAACAGCATAAACAAGATCTCTGCCCACATGGAGTTTGTAGCCCCATGAGAGAGGTTGCTAGTACAGGATTATTTACTTTAAGAGGGTTAAGAGCCACAAAAGAAAAATAACAAGGTACTTTGAAGGCATGTAACGGGGAGGGAGGCTTATACCAGAATTGCTCTGTGAGATCCATCAAGATTTCAGCTGACCTGAAACTAATCTGAAATGCTTTTTCTCAGCGTCAGTGAGAAACATCATTCTCATGTCAGGGAGAATTTTCCAGCGTTGGGAACCAGTGGCATATTTATAGCCTCTTTTACGTCAACTTGTCAAGCAGCATCTTTAACACAGCCTGCTCCCTAGAAGCATCTCACGCTTGTTGCAGTCTGTGGGGACACTGAAGCCAGACATTCTGTGGTCTACATTTCAGCATAGCAAGGAATTCTGGGAGTTAATCTGCCTGTGGCATACTGTTAGCACAAGCATCCTGAGTGAGCCAACAGACAAAGCAGTTCTGATTCCCTGAAGTCCAGAGATACTGCTCTGGCCAACTGGTCATATGTAAACCTCTAGATCTTGGAACTTGAAGCCAGTAACTGATCAAGTCTTAGTAATTCTATGGTCTCATTTGCGTTTTTTGAATGATGTTGATGACATGCTGGTTGTTTAGTCTCTTAATATACCTCTTAAGGATAGAGTGTTAGAATTTTTTTGCATAATAGGGTGTCATGTCTAATTCAGAGAAGAGCACCCATGCTTTAAATTTTGGGGGTGCTCTATGTTACAGAAATGTGAGCATAAGAAGAGTGGAGACATAATGTTGCAGATGAATGTCATTATTCACAAATTCATCCTCAAATGGAATATGAAAATGAAGATTATGAAAAAAAGATCAATAAAAAGCCAGCCTTGCTTATGCAGCTCACTGAGTTTAGGAGTCTAACCAACAAAGTTCCAGCACTGACTAGGTTAAATTAGCTCCCACTAGCAATCAAGGTGATTTCATTTGGTACATAATTCCACACAGGCAAGCTCAGGGCAAGGAATGCTGTAACGCTCCTTATTTAAAATTACCCACAGCCCATCCATGAGACTTATCCCAATTTGTTCTGGGCAGAGAAGGATTTATATTCATGTAGATGTGCTTTAAGACATTTAAAATCTTCTGTTCACAAGGATGATTCTTGCTTAGGCTTTCTTTCACAAGTATCTGAAACCTGGATCCAGTCTAAGTACCTTTAAATCAATTAGCACTTGAAATCATGATCTTTGTGAGATCTGGCATTACAATGGTGTATGGCTTCAGTAAGTAAGAGAAAGTTTCACTGACCAACTAACTTTTAAACTGCATCTTTGAGGACCTGTAGGTTATACTCAGGGCACAGAGGTGGACAGAAAGTATTCATTGCAGATGGAGCTGTGTGTGCTAAAGCACATGTGTATTATGAATTTACAGGAACCTAAGATTAGGATTGTGGTAGGGCGGAATAGGAAGGTTGACTTGACAGCTTTATATTCTGGCCTCAGAACTTTCTCCCAAAAGCACTGAAGATGTGTGCATTGCTTTTTCAGCAGCAAATGACAGGATTGCTTTTTTTTTTTTTTAAGAAAACTG
>RJWT010012649.1:0-22314 GCA_004365215.1 Cuniculus paca
TAACAACAGGAGATTAACAATGGTTACCCTAGTGTCTCTTGCTTTCTTCAAAATGGTTGTTCTTACATTTACAGACAATAAACTCAAACAAAACAAAGTAGTATAAAACCAGATAAAAGAGAATAGCATTACAGGTCTTCAAGTTGGATAACAAGAAATGAGCAATGGCTACTATAGTATCTCATTTTTCAAAAGAGCTATTTCCTATTTTCTCACTTAATAACTCTTTGAAAATATTTAAAATACATGATTTAGTGTCATTGTCTAGTCCAGTGTAAGTCGGAGACAGTTCCTATTTACTTTTTTCTAGACATTCTCTGTACATTCTTATTTCATGTCTCATATCAGACTTCTTAAATTAAAAATTGGACATTTTGAATGTCCAAAGGGCAACAAAGACAGAGCAACTCAAGAAACTAAATCTGCTATCCCTCCAGTCATGAATTTTTTGTTTTTCTCTTTTTATGCAGCTAGTTGTGCTTTTGTTTACTGAATTTTCTGAACTGATTTTGTGAAGTCTGTATTGTTTGCTGGGGGAAGCAGAGTTTCCTGAAATCTATAATGTTAGCTCAATGGTTAGTGACTAATTGGATAGGAATTACCTTAAATGTCTGGAAATAAACAATAACTTCCATATCTTCCACTTTCTGCAGACAAACTTTGTGTACGTGTTGGCACACACCTTTAATGCTCTGCTACATAGTTTACAACTTTGTAATAGATTTCACTTTCCAATTGTACAGAATTGAATATCTGCTATGAGATCATAGTTTTTATTCCCTGAGCATGCAAATAGTGCATGCCGTATGCAAGTACTTGCATTTTCCCCGGAATATGTTAGAGCTTTTGAAATCCTTCTTCTCAAATGTATGTTATTCTCTAGCCTCTCCTTCCAAGATTTAATCTATTGTTTACCCCATTTTATGTAGTTTTATAGATTATAGTGATTAATACCCATGCCTGTAATTTTTTTAAACGCCCCTTGGGTGGCCTCTCCCACATTAGAAGCTCTAAGTTAGGGAAGGGAAAAGAAACTCCGTAAAGCTTATCCGTGTGGAACCTCAATATGGTTCAAAACAAAAATTAATTCTTTGTAAATGTAATCCATCCTCTTTCAATAGGTACCAGTAACAATATTCAAAATCCTGGCCTTTTCTTCAGGGCCTAGTGAGTATGGAGCAGGAGATGGGATTACAGTAAGTTAAAATGCCACGAAGTGTGCTGCTGCGAGCAAGAGTTGCATAGATTTGCATGTGATTGTTTTATCTTGGTTGCCGTCAGTCTTTGCTAAGACTCAAGAGTCCTGAAAGAGTTGGTTCTGGCAGTTGTTGCAAGATGTTTTACGTACTATATTTACTAACGTCATTCTTCATTAATTTTCTATAGTTTTTATTGCTTATATATCTAATCATTAAGCAGAAATTTAAAATACTAAACAGAAAGTTTTCCTTTTGGAATTACTGTGCTGATGAAAATCAACTCAAAATATTTTTTAGAGAAATTCTTAAAGGTACTGAACCAGATTATTTTCTTCCAACCAATAAAGATAAAATAGGCATAGAACTGAAAAATAAAATTTGACCATGATCAAAATAGAGATACTCCCCAATTTTTCTTTTTCTTTTTTTTTTTTTGCAGCACCAAGGATCAAACTCATGACCACATGCTTGCCAGGCAGGCACTTAGGCCACTGAGCTAAATCCCCAGCTCTTGTCTTTTTGAAACAGGGTCTCGCTATGCTGTTCAGGCTGGCCTTGAGCTCATTTTGTAGCCCAGGCTGGTCTTGAACTCGAAACGATCCTCCTGCCTCAGCCTCCCAAGTGCTGGGATTACAGGCGTGCACCATGAGGTCCGGCTCTCACTCCCCAATTTTAAATAATCTGATTTACAAATGTAGTAAAAATATAAAACAACTAAACATTGTGTGCCATTTCCCCTTCTCTTCATACTGAAACAAGCTAAAATAGTGAATAAAACAATAAATAACCCAATTGACAATATTCTGTTACATAAATCCTGTGCCATGCATTTCGAATGTGATTTGCAGAGCCAGATTAAAAAGCTATGAGCAGAAACAATGTAAAAACAATGTATTTGAGGAAGTAGTAGAAGAAGGAGGGGACTATGATTCAGGCACAGTGTTAATTTAGGAAATTTTCAATTTTAGGAAATTTTCAACTTTGCCAATACTCTCCCTCGGTGCTTCGCTCCTGTTTGGTCTTCTTTCACTAATACTGCAGCAAGAATGAATTTCAGAACTCAGTCTAGTCTGCCTGAGACTATTTGAAATGGTTTCCCGGTAGCTTCTATATCTCAACTAGTGTCTTCACCTAAGCCAATGTACTATACAGGCCTAGGAGTATTTTCAATATAGTTTTTCATTGCAATAAATTACTACTACCATCTCTATGCGTTAAATGGGACTCTGAGTTACCCTGAGAATGTTTTACATAGAGATAGAGGGCAATGGAGAAATAGTTCATGTGAGTGGCATAATAGTCATATCACAGAGTCATAAATGAACTTTTTGAGTCTAGCATATTTATAGATCAGGGAGGCCCCAGGTATCAGGAAACTTTTCACACCTCCTCATATCCTTTTTTCAACCACAGATGAGAACAAGTTCTACTCCGGCCCCAGTCAGTGTGCACAGGTGTACCCTGACAGACTCAGCCCAGCCCTCAGCGACGACCTCTGTAACACAGCTGCTGGGGTCCACCAGCCTTTGACTGATAGAAGACAGGAGCAATGAATATATACTTCCTCCATTCTTACCATAAAAGGAAAGACCTGAAAGTCCTTTACTAGGCTCTTCAAAGGCCTCGTGGGGTTTAACATCCCATTGCACCATGGAACCAGCACCTCAGGCTGCTGTCTTTCCATGGATTCTCCTTTTGATTCTGCTTCTTTTTTCCATTGTTCAATTTTATTTCCTGGATCATATTTTTTAATAAAGAACGTCCACTTAGGTAATTGTGCTACATGCTTTAGTTTCTGGAGAACCCAGACTAAGGCGCCCTGACTTTAAAATAATCCATGGATAACACAATGAAGATTATTATATTGGCAAAAGTTAAAAGTTTAACATAAGATGCAAATAAATGAAAGTGCATAAACACTTAAATGTTTTTTAGTTGAGTTTATATGAACAAATGAATCGTTAAACATATATACATCCATCCAACTACTCCTGTGTTTCCTCTGATCAAAGAATTATATTTCAACAGAATGGTGTTGCAGCTCAAATATGTAATTGTCAGGTCCAATAGTTTTGATTGGACACTGAAAGGAGCAGCTTCTCTATGTAAATTATAACATCGGCTAAAGATATAACAGGCTGTGGTCTTTGGCTTAAAGAAAAGAACAAATGAGTCCGCAATGCTGGAAATACAGTGCAGGCTCTTAAATGCATGGTGCTTTCTTTAAGTCTCTCTTGATGAGAAAATGAAGAGTGTTTGGTTTTAAAATTCAGGAACAAGTTATCATGAAACAATTGGGAACAAAATCCAATAGGCAGGCCCAGAACTGAAAACTTTGCTTAACGTGTCAAGTAAGAATATGATGTAGGCTTGTTCTGATAGGCACTATCACATTTTATTCACACAGCACCACATGTTCACACTGACTTATCTGAAATCCATGCACTTTAACGCTTTGGCCAGCTCTCCCTGGAGATCACACATGCTTCATTCATAGACTGAATGCTCCATATGTGTCTTACAGGACTCCAGTGTAAGAGCTAGCTAAACTGTCTCCTGTGCACAGAAAGTTCTGTCACTCCATGTCATCGTGGCTCCTACTTTGGCTGAGCTTAGACACTTTGTTGTCTTCTGCTGGAGGAAGATTGTGAGAAGGCGATTGAGTGACAGCAATGGTACCAGCAGATACAACTTAGCATCCTTTCTTTGTCCAAATCATGCTTCAGTCTTGAATTTCAAATGTTGATTTCCTGTGGGGTACTTTTCCCCTGTTCTTGTTTTAATGCTTTCTGAATGGGAAAATCAACAAAAGCTAATCTGTTTGGCAGCCATAAACAGGGCTGGTCAAATGAGGGGAAAGTAGATGATTGGCTTTACGGTCTGTCTCAAAAGTGGGAGAAGTTTCCATGTATATTGCTCAGAAAAAAAATGGTAGCAGAAATTTCAACATTATCTGTTGAGTAATTAATTTAGTCAGAAAACAAAACAGACATTGGTTCATGTTGTTATGTTGCTCTGGTAAGTGACATAAGTTTTCATCCTTATTTTCACTGCCAGTAAAATATGGATTACAAGGGCAAATTAAGAAAAAAAAGCAAAAAAATATGTTTGCAAACTATTACTATATATATCAGTTTGTGACCATAATTGTGGAAAGAATTAAGTTTGTGAACCAAAGTATATATTTATAGACAAGGAGTTATTATTAGTAGTAATTTCTTTACTGATACCATACACTTATGCAATATCTGCTAGTCTTACATTTATGTGAATTTGAGAGATTAAAATTGTTTTTCCATACTGTACAGTCGAGGATTGGAGGCAAGTTGGTAGAAATTAGGGTTTTAAATAACAGTGGAAGAAATTCCGAAAGAACAGTCCGAAGTTCTAAAGTTCTATTTGCCTGCTTTTAATTAAGGCCGAGATTCAATTTTTTAAAAATTTATTTAAGAGAAAAAAAGACACAACAAAGAAAAACAAAAAGCAAAAGAGACAAACAACAACAACGAACATAAAACAATAACAATACAGCCTTTTAAAACAAGATGATAGGAATTTAACAGTGGCCGTAGTATTGCATACAGTTACCTTCAAAAGAGTTGCTCAGATTACCAGATATAGACATGTAAAATTGATCTAATCATATGAGTATTAACTGTTCTTTTCCAAGAACTAATAGAATTAATAGTATAGTCATCTTAGCTATCTTATGTATATACGTACAAATTTATATCTTTTTCCTTTTCCCTTTCTTCTTTCCTCCTTTCCCCTATCCCAGTTGCTTTTCCTCTTTGAGTAGTTTCTTACCCTTACACAATATCTATTGTAGATTTTGGATCATATTTGTTCTTTCTGTTTCCTACACTAGGGAGATAATGCAGTATTTACACATGTAAGTTTGATGTATTTCAATTGTGAGTATGGTCTGAAGTCATGTTCATTTGCTTATAAAAGCCTCGATGCAATCTTTCTTTATAGCTGAGTAGTACTCCATTGTATAAAAACACATTTTGATAAAAATAATTCAGCCTCTCCTTCTTTGATCTGTAAGGATGACTGGCAATATGCAACCTAGGCCAGCAATGATGAGTGCTGGCTACCTGTGCCTGCTGTAGTAGGCCCCGAGGGCCATTCACCATTCATGTCAGGGAACCTGTGGAAAAGGGCGGAAGCCACCATGATTCTTTTGTGGAGGAAATGTCACAGGGTTCCATTGAAAAACAGGTATGGGTTACTAGTCCAGGAATACTTCCACAGCGTAAGGACATTCTGTTCACTCTATTCACAAAAGATGGCGAAGTTGCTGATATTAAATAAAGTAAAAACAGTGAAGCTTCCTTGGTGTTTCTACTCTAGTGAGAATCCAATAGGCAGGCCCAGAACCGAAAGCTTGATGTTTCTACTCCCTCTTCCATGAACCAACATAGCATTTTATACCACAGTGAGATTTTAAAAAACCCTACAGCAAGTGTTTAAATTTTTAAAGCTATTACAGTAAAAATATTGCCATCAACTCCCTTCAAAATACTGCTCCTCCATACAATTTGAATACGCTTATTCCATCATTCTTGCCCCTTTCTGAAGCAGTTCTGGGAGTCCTCTTTCCTGAATACTTTTATTACACTTTCATGGCTACCTCAATGCCTTGAACAGATTCAAAATATTTACCTTTCATGGTCATTTAGACTTTGGAGCAGAGCCAAAAATTGCACCATGCCAGGTCTGGTGTATAAGGTAGTTGAGAACACACTTTAATGTCTTTATTTGATAGAAATTGCCAAAAACTTTTTAAAGTAATGTTTTGAATTGACACAGGACATTGAGATAACCACAAAAGGGCACTCACAAATGAAGGCTTTCAGAACTGCTTCAGAAAATGGCAGGAATGATGGGATAAATGTGTTAGAAGTGTGGGGAAATTTTAAGGAAGATAAACGGTAATGTGTCTTTTATTGTGGTACTTTTATTTGTATTTAAACATTAACCATTTTTATCACATTGTATAAGTCTCTTTTGATACTTACCACATTCTGACATCATTTTTATTCTGCTTTTTTATTTTTTTCTTGCCATTTAAATTTCAATAATTCTGAGTACAGAAATACTGCCCCATCAATGTAATGTACAATGTCTTACGCAAGTTGACAATCAATGAAACAAGTAAGGGATGAATGAAAAACAGACACTATCATTATTGTACATTATGCTAATATGACAGGCTCTCTCCTGATAATAGAGGAAGGCCTTATACATTGGTGATTTTAGCAAACCTTTAAACTGAGGTTCCATTGTGTAGTCAGGCCAACTTGACAATTGCTTTTTAAAAGTTTCTTTCTACTATTTCATGATAAAAATATTAATCCAAACTTATTCCAAATATGAAAAAGTTGAAGTACTGACTCATTTTTGAATAAGGAAAATTCTAGACTTCCTATGTTTAAAATAAAAAAAGATTTTGAAAGACTGAAACCTGAGATGTTCATGTCAAAATAAGAAATTATCCAGAATCCCTTATACACAAAAGATTAACCCAATGTAAGGTTGTTCTTAAATGAAAAGGACACTACTCTGATAACATAATTTTGTTTTCAGGGATTTCCCTAAAGAAGAAAGGACTGTGACCTAGGTAAAGCAAAGCAGAAAAAGCTTAATAGCAAAAACATGGTATTTCTATTCAAGGAAGGCAAACTGTAGTGAGACCATTAGCCCACAGATAAAATTTCTATGAGAAAGCTATTTTGCAGAAATGGAGAGGCCTCATACTGTGTTCAGCACAATGGTGCTAGGAGTTGGGGAGCCTGGGGATGAATCTGAAGTACAGGATGACCTGCTGTGTAATGAAAGAGGGAAGTCAGGAAGATTTAGAAACCCCATACCGTGTCCACGAAGAACATAAATACTTTTAGGGAGATGTGATAGAGTTATACAACTAGTCACCAGGTTTTCAAAATAAATTAAAAGGTACCTGTTAATCTTTAGAGGTAGATGACACTTATTTTTCTTTTCCGAAGAAAAGTGCTGATCCATTATTGATTGTTACTTATCTGTCTTTGATGCTACTTTGTTTTCTTTTTCTTTTAAAAGTCAGAAAATATTTGGAAGTGTAACAGGAAGGGAGAGCTATGGTTACGATTTTACAGAATAAAGTATCTTAAAAGAAGCCACTCAGATATGTTGGTTGACAAGTCCCTTTATTGGGAAAAGCCAACGTTGGGAGACATCACATACCATCAAAGACCCTGATTTCACTGATATCTGAGAATGGGTCCACGAACTCTGGAAACGTACCTAGAAATAAAGTCTACTGGACCTAGGAAAGTTCAAATATGTTTTTGAAATCTTAAAACTCTTGATCCAAATAATCCAATCAAGTTATGTTATTAAGTTTAAAAAAAAACCCTTGGACAAAATACATGGAAAAGTTAAGTACAGAAAGTATATGGAAGATAAGGGTAAGGGGAATGAAGAGGTCCAGAGAAATGCATGAAATCATTTGGCACTTCCCGTGTTCCCTTTTAAGGCCCATGAGTAGAGAGGAGTGTTATGTTCTGTATTTTCTTAAAAGCCAGAAGATGAGAGGTCTGTGTTTTGCCTGTTTACTTAGGATCTGTTCCTGGCACAGACAAGCCATTCTGTAAATATTTAATGAAAGAGGTAACATAATGAAAGATAATTTCCAATGAATAGTAACGTAACTCTCCACCTATGTTTACAAATATTTTATATTTTAAACTTTAATCAGTAACTTGTCTCAATCTTCCCTAAAGGCTGATCTTGAATTCCAGGACTGGTAAAATTCAACCAGTGTTTTCAACCTTGCCTGTGCATTTGAAACACCTAGAAAACTTTTTAAAAAATACTTATGTCTGAAGCCAACTTCCAGACGGTATAAACTGTTTGAATGGAGCTCAGGAATTGGAATAGTTAAAAATCAAACCAAAACCAAAACCAAAACATCATTACAATAAACCCACATCTCCAGATGAATCTAACGTACAGCCAGGGAATTATTTGTTCTTAAAATTCAGTGAATATTTTGCTGCTTGAGTTCACCTTACTTTAACTGTAGTTGCATCATTTCAATTTTTATTGATGATTAGATACGTTGCTGATAAATAAGTAAAATAATAGCTTGTGAGAATTAATAGCTACGATTGAAGTTACTAAGAGACATCATGAATATCAATATGTGTCCTAAGGTGCGTACTCTTGATCTTAACTATTTCAGCCTCTCTGGTCCCATGTTACTCAGTATGCCCTCTTGGTCCAGTAACAACAAACTGGATTTTTTACTTGAACTCTTGTGTCTCCTAGTGTTTGGATTTAATCATGTTAAGAATTAAGTTTTAGCCGGGCGTGGTGGCTCACGCCTGTAATCCCAGCACTCGGGAGGCTGAGACACGTGGATCTTTGTGAGTTCGAGACCAGCCTGGGCTACAAAGTGAGCTCAAGGCCAGCCTGAACAGCATAGTGAGACCCTGTCTCAAAATACAGGGTTGGGGATCTAGGTCAGTGGTCTAAGCGCCTGCCCGGCAAGCGCAAGGTCGTGAGTTCAATCCTCGGTGCCGCAAAAAAAAAAAAAAAAAAGAATTAAGTTTTGACACTTCCTGGTGGCTTTCACCTGTAGCTGACTTAAAAATGCATGTTGTCTAGAGAAGCATCCCTTATTCCAACCCTAATCAATTATGATTGCCGACCAATAGCTAGTAATCTTTTTCCCGACACAATGGCTAGTAATCTTTTTCCCGACTTCACATTTCAGGAGAACATTAGAATAACATTGAAAGTGAAGAAAATAACATAGAACAGGGCAGAATTATTATCTACTGAGCTCAATGTAAAGACTTCAATTCAACCTGAAGTTGAATCTACTGATGTACATGAATAAAATAAAAACAGAACAAAAATCCACATTCAGTTTTTAGTAATATTTTTTGTGTGGACACTTTGCTTAAGCCCAAAAAGTCTGTGAGAAGTGAATAGCTATTGTAAACATTTACTTTTGTGACTAAGAAAGGAGAACAAATGTAAATAGATTTGACATCTGGCTCAGGAAATTATAAGAAGGTGGAAGAAGATGAAATTCTTGTGGAATCAGCTTTCTGATACTTCTGCTGCAGCTAGGACAGAATGGTATTTTTTCTCTCTTGGCTTGTCTTTTCTTCTGTCAAGGCTTACTTGTGATGAGTTGTGTGTCCCTGGATGAACCGGTCTTTTAAATTATAGCAAAAAGTTCACTGCTTCATCTTGCACATCATAATGTTTGCAAACATGCATCTATAGTGCTTTTTAGTGTATCAAAAAAAATTGTTACAGCCGGGCATGGTGGCTCACGCCTGTAATTCCAGCACTTGGGAGGCTGAGACAGGAGGATCGTTGTGAGTTCGAGACCAGCCTGGGCTACAAAGTGAGCTTAAGGCCAGCCTGAATGGCATAGCAAGACCCTGTCTCAAAAAGACAAGGGCTGGGGATTTAGCTCAGTGGCGTAAGCACCTGCCTGGCAAGCGTGAGGTCATGAGTTCGATTCCCAGTGCCGCAAAAAACAAAACAGAACAAAACAAAAGACTGTTACTGATTCTCCATGTATATGATATTTCCTTTGAGTATGCATATCCACTCATCTACAGAAAGCAGACTTCGTATTAACTTCTGTGGGAGAATTGAGTTTCTCTATGAGTCTTTTACCATTTTATTTTCTCCAAAAAGTAACACATAACATGCATTCAGGCATACTTGTCCAGTTACTCAGAATCACAGAGAAAGTGGGATGGATGGAAGCTGGTGTCTCAAACTTGGGCACAAATTTGGTTGTGTTCAAGTAAGCCCTAGGCGACACAGTTGGTAAAAATAATAAAGGTTAGAGCACTACAGGCATGAAACAAAATGGGCAGCAGGTTAGAGAATCATGACACTAGACCAGAAAGTGGCCACATTTGTCAAGATTCATGTCTGAGATGAAAAATGTTCTACCAAGCAGCGGTGCTGCCATTCTCCTCATGACAGTGTCACCAACTCCCTGTGACCCTGCCTCAGGCAGGGTCACCGAGATGGTTCATGAAAGGACAGTGCATGAAAGCCAGAGGGTCTGAGCAGAATTAATTCTCAAGAGGTTCATTTCCAAGCCTTTTCCATGCTTTTATATACAGGCCCATGCTATTTTATGAAAGAAGCCCAGACTCTGTCTCTGCTATTTATTAACATTGTAAGGAAAATAAATTCAGCAAAATGGGTAAATTTCCAGGATGTGTTTTTAACACAATAATATTCAGATAAATCATGAGTAATCCCTTTCAACTAATTTTTACCCTTTCTTTAAGTAATACTTGGCAAAGCATTGCCACTGATTTGGAAAAGATTAAGATTTAAGTTAAGTGGTTCTTCAACCCACGTTTCTGGCTCATAGGATGCCAACCATGTTTCTTATAATCACAACAAATTGCAGCAGCATTACATGCATTTAACCAAGCACAAAATGAAAATAATTCTCCGTAGTGTCCAAGCTCAAATACCCACCTAATCCCTTGTAATTATAGTTTTGAGTACCCAAATTTTTATTTAATTCCTCCTTTATGAAAGGTTTGCTTTACTCTATTTTCACTGCAGAGCGATTGCTATATACAAAAACGTAATAAAGACATGAAAACAGACTCTTACAACTTCAAATCTCTAGCCAATCCTTACTTTAATGGAGCAATTCGCTCCGTATTCTGTAATATGAAACATTAAACTCGGCATTTCCCTGGAGCTATAAAAATTTAAAACTCACCTATAAACAGTTATTTGTGGAAAGTAAATGACATCTGAAATTCTTTTACAGGAAGAGTTTGGGAGGCCTCACACCTCTTTTATTTCTTCTCTCTACTCCCAGTCGTCTATCTTCTACTCATGTAACCTCCAATCTTCATGCTGGGACTTTCCTGCTTTCCCTTCACACTACATGGTTAGGTCATCATGAAGCATGATAGGCCTCAAGTTTCTCAGCCCTAACTGTGTGCAAGAGCAGTATCATGTTTGATTCATGTCAGTATCACAGACTTTAGTGCAGTGCCTGGAATACAGAAGGAAGTCCCGGAATATGTGTGAAGAAAGAAAGCTTTCTTTCAACTAGATATAGAACTAAATCATAGTTTAAAGACTTCTAAAATCAAGAATTTTTTTTGTAGGAAATATTTGCTACACCCCAAAATAATGGTGGAAAATAAAATCAGACTACAACTTATGATATTTCACTGCAATTCATAAGTTTACATAGACAAATCTGAAGAAAGAATAACACAGAAGGGTTGAGCAAGTAGCAAACGTAACGACCATAGGTTAGCTTTATGCCAGGTATGTCGAGTACATTTATTTCATTACATTATCTAGCAGAAGATACATCATTCACAAAGTGATTCTAGGCATCAATGAAAATATATATTATTTCCTATTATGCATGAATGGACCATGAATTTTGTTTCTGGAGGAAGAATTTAGATGTCCTACTGAGGTCAAACTTACTAAGTCTCATCCCTTCAAATTTTAAATATTTCAGAAATTGGTGGTGTAGCACAGTGCTACAGTGCTTATCTAGCACACAAAGACTCTGAATTGAATCCTTAGCGCTGCAAAAATAAAGAATAAAATAAAGCAAAATATTTTAGACCTTCCACTCACTCATGAGCAGAATAACTTTTATACAAATCATAGCACTTTCTTTGCTATTGTAACATTTTGTGGACCGCAGAGATATTTTGAATAAAGGTAACTAAAGAGATATGCAGATATGTAAGTGTGGTCTGCTCTCGAGGTTGTGTATTCTTTCCTGAGATGGCCTAAAGTTATTAATACTGATATCTCATCCCAGATATTTATGAAAGAAAAAAATACATCCGCTACTCCTAGAACTCACATTTATTGAATAAAACCAGAAGTAAATTGAAGCCGAATGGCTAATTAAATATCCTGCTTTGCCCTTCTCAATGGGAGAGCATAGAACCCAACCTCTACAAGCTGTGTTGAAATTTGCTATGCAGCCTCAATTACATGATCCCAAGTGACTCCTGCAATAGTTGCTTGAAGTAAATAGGACAGAGCTCTCTTTTGTGATTGGCAAGAGGTAGAATCAGGATTTGCATCTAGGTGGTCAGACCACATATCTGATGTTCTGAGTAGAGGCAATAAAATGAAGGGTGTGCCGGGCCATCCTGCACATCTCCTGAGAGTTCGCAGCCTATCTTGAGGACTTTTTTTTCTCTCCATGAATAAGGATCTTGTGACACAGTTTAAAGATTAAAATTTCAGTGTGTTGCAAAGCATTCAGTGTCTTGCCTTTTAGGGACTTTCTCTCACACTAGACACTTTCCCCACTGGCAGGCAAAATATTTCGAAACTCTTCAGTGCCCCTTAGACATGCTCAGGATTTGGACGTGAATTGAGAATGGCCTTTGCTTGCTTTTTTCTTTTTCTTTTCTTTTTCTTAAAGGGGTGTTGGAGGCAGTGTTGAGACAGGCTATGTAGCTCAGGCTAGCTTTGAATTCACTATGTAGCCCAGACTGGTCTAGAATTCATGAAAAACCTCCTGCCTCAGCCTCCCAAGCGCTGGGATTATAGGTGTGTGCTACCATGTCTGGCTGTTCTTTGCTTTCAAAGTTCTAGAATTAAGCATGTAGCAAAAGAAAACATGTTCCTCTTCAGTCTTACTGTGAAAACTCAGCTTTAACATCACTTCTGTTTTTCATATGATGTGTCAGTTACTTTTGTACCTGCCTCTTTGTGTAGTGTTTTTTTTAAGAAAAAACACAGAAAAATCAAAAAACAAAATAACAACAACAAGAAAAATACAATAATGACAAAGGATTTCAAAACAGTATAATAGGAATTTAATAGTGGTTGTTATATTGCATATTGTTATCTTCAAAATAGTTGCTCAGATTCCCGGATACAGGCATGCAAAGTTGATCAAACAATATGAGTGCTAACTGTTCCTTTCCATGAACTAATAGAATTAGTGATACGATTTTCTTTGCTATCTTGCATATATATATATATATGTATATATATATATATATATATATATATATATATAATTTTTCCTTTCCCCTTCTTTCTTTTCTTCTTTCCCCCATTCCAGTTGTTCTTTCCCTTTGAACAATTTCTTTCCCTTTCATTGTATCTACTATAACTTTTGGATCTTACTACTCTTTCAGTTTCTCACACTAGGGATACAATACAGTGTTTACACATGTGACTGATTTATTTCACTTATGAGTATGGTCTCTAGTGGCATCCATTTACCTATAAATGCCTCAAGTTCATCCTTCTTTGTAGCTGAGTAATACTTCTTTCTGTAGTGTTTTAATAATAACAAGCAAATGCATATTGAGTGCCTAATATACACTGGGTCATAAATGATGACATTTAGTAGCATTATCACTTTAATCTTTAGAACCCAATGAAGTTAATATTTTAAATATTCATTTATGGATGAAGGGGTTGAGTGCTAAATTAAATAACTAACTCTAATTTATAGAATAACAGCTGAGATTCAAATCTAGCACTGGCTCTCCATAGATAAAATATTCTTTTACTTTTGCCTTTGCTTTTGATCCATTCTGAAGTTCATTTTGTAATTATTTTATTGTGCCTAAGCTCTCCCTTTTGGAGGCCAAAATTTGCTTAGGTTGGGATGAATGTAGATTGTTGAACTCTGTTATACCAGACGGTACCAAATAACATTCGTTCAAGTTAATGATCTTTAAAAGACACACAGAGATAGGGAGAATTAGGATGAATGAAGGTCAAAGAAAACATTTAAAAATGTTATTTTACAGCCCTGGTGCAGCACAGGGACAGGGAAGAAAAATACTATGATTGAATTTCCCTGGTTGTTGAACATTGCATTTTAAACATTTATGCCGAGACATAAACAAAATGAGTAGGTAACATTATCACCTGCATAGCATTCCTGGCAAGTGGAAGACGGACACTGCATTTTTGCCATAGTTCAGAAGCTGCACATTGCTATCTTGTGACAAACTACACTGTGCAAGTGGCTGTGTATTGTTGAGAGCCGCTTGCTGAAAAACCACATCAATCAAAGCAGGCTCCCCTGAGCTCAGAGTGCTGGAGATATCACAATCATTAAACAGTAATGCAAATATAAAAGGAATATCTCACCTCATTAGTACTAAATATGTTGTTTATTCTTTCCCCAAGTAAAATGTTTAGAAGTCTGCATAATGAGGGTCTCGTTGACAGAGGTGTGGAATTATGAAGCTGCTAAATCCAGCGCGAAGACAGAGTGATAAAATAGATTGGATTTTGCAATAGCTATGCTTAAAGCAAACTTGGGTGGCTGGATTCCACATTAGCACATTGTTTTGACATTTGTGTACTCAGAGATTCTATTTCATGGTGACGGGGGGGATGTGACATGTGGATGGAAAAGAGAGTGTGCAGGCTGAAGTCAAAAGCTATAGGCTATGGGGAGAGAAGAAAACAGCATCGGTTGTTGATGTGATACTGTATTTTCTAATAAGGATATTTGTAAGGAAAAGACCAGAGAAATAGTCTAGAGACTTAATTAAACCTGGTGGTAAGCGAAGGGACAGAATTAAATTTCAGAATGCTTACCTGTGCAGAGTAGCTTTTGAACAACTGTGTAATAAAGATAAAAACCCTTTGAACTCTGCCTGGCAGTGCACATCTACATCTGGAGGGCAGTTGAAGTTTTTAGTAAACTGTGCTGTTTCGATTAGTGTGCGATAGTTGATATGTTAATGTGATGGGACAGTGGGATGTATTTTGCTTGACTTCTCGAGTCCTCTGTTTCTTTCTTGCAGTGACCGGGTTGCCATTTCTTTCCCAGGATTTGCTGGGAAAGTTCATAATGCTGATCCAGACTTGTAGCTGCCAATTCACGCTTTGGAATGTGGGTAAGAAAATGAGCATAAAAAAACCACTAGATTGTCACCATCTTGAGTGTAACAACCTTGCCTGATTCTTCTTTGTATTCCCTGAATTGGCCTGGCACAGAGCACCCTGCAAGGACTACAAATAACTACTGACTAGATGAAAGGGGGACATGTCCTTGTCGTCCTACACCTCCACTGACCTCCTTCAAGATGCTCGTTGATAACTAGGGGCATCATCTGAGAATGCTCCTACAGAGGGCAGTATGAACGCAAGGTTAGAAAGCATTTTTACTGGTCAGCTTTGTTTTAGTTTCACATCCCCTACTCCCATTCTAATGCTGTTTACACAGCTATATATATCATACTCATGAAAGAAATAAACGGTGTCTGCAATAGCATTGTTGATCATCTATGTTTCTAAAGAGAATTTTTATCTTTTAAAGTTACCACTATGTTTTACAGATGGCTACTGCTTTCCACTTTATTGCTTTTTGAAAATAAGTAGGGAAATGCTTGAGGAAGAATTTCTCTTTTTTTCCTATTCATTTGTTTTTTTTTTTTCACTTTCATTTTTGTATTTTATTAGTGCATTATTAGTTTGCAATTATCTCTATGGACTATTGGACTGTGGAAGTTTTTTTAAAAGGAAAATCTCCTTAGTTTTAGTGCTGAGTTTTGAGTCCACAAAAGGAATTTACCCCTCATTTGAGTGAGTGCCCTCCATGTGAACTAGAGGGCAGTAACTCCTTGAACAAGGGTCCTAGAAAACATTTGGACCAGGGTCTCAAGACAGCTGCCATTGTAGTAAATGATAAACTTGGGAGAAACAAGGAGAAGTTAAACTTTAAAAAAACTGAATTTCTTTTTCTCTGTGTTGGATATAAAGCCCCAGATTCAATTTGTTGGTGCAGATAATAAAGCACTGAGATACCAAGAAATCTCGACAAGGCAAGTTTGTAGTCCTGAGGGAGGGCGCAAGCGTGAGGTAGCAGGCACTCAGGACAAAGGAGGGTTGCCACTTTTATCCCTCCTGCAGGAGAAGTAGCCATCCTTTAAATTCACTGGCTGAATTCAAAGGCTTATAATCTACTGGGTGGCTGACTAACTGGAGTGGCAGGAGACGGGGTGCGTTGCTGATAAGTTAGAGAGAGGGGACCTGGCATTTGGAGCAGAAAGTCCTTGGTTCTTATCTTGGAAACGGGCTGTGTTCTGGGGAAAAGTACATAGTCACCATTTCTCTGAGCTCAGGATATTAACAGAGGAGGGTGGGTAGTGAGGAGATGGCCAGGTCATTTAAGTCCAAAATGGAATTGTTTTGGTCTTGTGCTTTGATAGAAAAGATAAAGCCTATTTCTCCCATTTGAATGGTTAATGAGGCAATATGTTACATCATGAGAGAAGGCTTGGCATAAGATATTTCCTTAAACTTTTGTTCTGTCTCTTGTTTGTACAAAAAGGTCCATTACCCCACTGAACCTGTTTCTGCTTTTTAAAAATAGTACTCTTTACACTAGTCAACAACCATAAGAATTTAATGAACATCAAAATTCTTAGTTCATTATCAGTTACTGCTGCAATCTAGTTCATTGTAATTACAACTTTTTAACTGAATACTGAAACTACTTTAGTATGGATATTTGAGTGCCTCATTTACTTACTTGTTTTGGATATTTAAGGTGGCTCAATTGCTAACCCCTCTGAAATGTGTAAATCAAATAAGATTCTAAAAACTGAGAAAACTAGTTTGCTGTTTCATACATTTTAATATATTGGTATTCTGTGTTTCATGCCTATTAAAGTGTGTGTGTGTCTATATGCATATATACAGGTATGTATATTTATGTATGTTTTATATACAATCAATCTTATTATAATACAAATATATTTCCTGTTATTAATAGTGATTCTTTGCCTCATATTATTTTTCTAGCAAGCATGAGTGTCTTCACCTTTCTTTCTCATTCTTTACAAAAAAGAAAAAATAACCTTAGGGAAATGTTTTATCTTTCTGAGTCTCAATTTTATTTCTGAGAAATACAGAAAATGCATGAGGCAATTTCTTCTAGTTCTAGAAGGAAGAGATATATCCCGTTTTGTAAGATCAGCAAACTTAAGATCTTCTTAATCACATAAATATTTTAAAAATCCCTAGTACTGATATTAAATTAATTTCCCATCTCTAAAGTGAGGGGGGAGTCTTTAGATTGTGTAAAAAGGGGGGAAAAGTTGGTAGGATGCTAAGACTATTTTATAAATTTTAAGAGTACCATTCCACTGATGGTGAAGAACATAGAAATACGAGGCCTGTTTTTATCCAAAATGACAATTTCAATTCAAACTCCAAATATAAGTGCTTCTCACTGACCAAACTCTAAATTCTGACTATCTTAACAGAACACTTATACTGAGTGACAACATTTGTATTAACCCATAAATTTGTAGCCGCCATAGTGCTAAGCATATGATCCTGATTTCCTGTATCCATTATTAAGGGGCTTTTCATTAGCTTACCAAAATTCATGAAAGGGAATCCTTTTAAATACATGTATATCTCCAGGACTTCTCTGGAGGTCTTTATGTATATAACTGCATAGATTCCTCCTAGTATGTATTCAGGATAGGAAGATAGATTTAGTTGCCCACTGAAAGCTGTAGTCTGATTGCCATACCAAAATAGAAGGAACATCTCCCAAAGCAAGCGATGTTTAGAAATGCAGAAGATGGAGAGTCAGTTACTGATGCCCAAGTGTTAGAATTGGGAAATATTTGTTTTCCCATTTGATTGACATGCTTTACTGAATAAATATGCAATTGGCACGGACACATATAAGTATAGTCTCCTTAAAGATTCAAGGGACTGATCCAGGGATACAGCTCAGTGGCGTAAGTGCCTGCTTGGCTAGTGCAAGGTCCTGAGTTTGATTCCTGATTAAAAAAAAAAAAAGATTCAAGGGACTTTGGATCATCAACATTTAAAATAATTAGATTTTGATTTAAAAATGTGTCTAAAAAATCATGTTCTGGTCAGATCAGGCAAGAAAAGAAGGTCGTCAGAGTAAATGTTGGCAAAGCTTTTCTAAGCACATGCTAGGAGAAATATATACTGATTATTAGACATTTCTATGCCGTGGTTCCATGCCAAGACTCTCTTGATATCACGATATGCTATACCAGGGGAGAAGATATGGTCTCAATTGAGGTTGACTTCCTCTACCCAAATGACTCTAACTTCTGATCAGCCCAAAGCATCCAGAGCATCAGCAAGAGTATAACAATGAAAATGCAACAAGTTTCTAGGCAGTACTCGGTACTTTAAGTAGCAAAGCACACTTTTGAAACAAAAGAAAGTCTTTGATTTCTTCAGAAAAGAGGACTGACCATGTACTAAGCAGTATTCATAAAGTAATAAAGAACATGGAAAAATTTTCCTGAAAATGCAGGCAAGGTGACTATTATACAGGCCAGTGCTAGAGTACATCGGAAAAGAAGTGAGATGCCAATGAGCATAATAAGAAAATGTCTGCCCTCCATCCCCAGACCTTGTTCAGGATGGCACAGAACTTTGTATTTGCTAATGTAATACTTGTTGCTATAGTAAAATGTTGTACACTTAATACAATAATATTTTATTTTTGTGTAGTAGTCCAAGAAAGTTGGTTTTATTGGTGGACAGACTTTCTCCTTGTATCCAATCTCATTCCAGTTTTGGCTTTTCAAACCCCCTAGGTCCTTGGCATCTAGTAACTGAACATGCAAATAGAAAGTGAAGAAGTTGTGCTCTCTTGAAGAGGCTGTGGTGTAGAAATGAAATATATTGTTTCCCATCACATTCAGTTGGCAACACTACTCACATATCCTCAGATGGCTGCAGTAGGAACTCAGAAATACAGTCCCTGGTTCTACAGCCTTCCTCTAGCAATGACTGTATACTATGGGAGAGAAAACATGGTATTTTGGTGTACAATGATCTTCTCTGACACTAATGACAATATGGATTGGACCTTAAGACAGAATCAACATGTACCCTGGTCTCCATCTCTGATTTTGGCAGGTGACGGGATTTAAGCACGTAGCAAACAGAAAGACAGAGCAGTATGCTTGTCTAGGCCTAGAGATTTAAAGACATTTCCTACCCACAGGCATCCTCCTCTGAAGTGCCCTAGACTTCACAGTGACAGGGGAGAACATGCAAAATTAACTTTCGTACTTCCCAACCCTCCATCAGAGAAATGAAAATGTAATGAAAAGAAGCGTGACTAATAAGAAATGTATAATAGAGATTGTGAAATAGGAAGAAATTGTTCTGAAGGAAAGGGGAGCTAGGGAAAGGGGAAGGGGAAAAAAGGAAGAGGAAAAAATGAGAAAAGATGGATAAAATGGAAACAAGCTTTGCAAATAATGAGGGGATGTGGGGTTGAAGGGAGAGGAGGGGAATGAGAAAAAAAAGAGGAATCAAGATACATCATGTACAAATTCCCTATGATGACTGTGATTATTATGAAGATATAAAATATACCAATAAACTTAATTTTTAAAAACTTACTATTAAATTCAGAAAGAAAGAGAAAGAAAAAGAAAGAAAGAAAGAAAGAAAGAAAGAAAGAAAGAAAGAAAGAAAGAAAGAAAGAAAGAAGAAAAAAGGCCCGTGGGGGTGAAATGAAAGGAAGCTGGGGAAAGTTTGCCAAGCCACTCAATGGGGACAAGTTGAGAAAGGAGCATCTCAGAAGATGGCAGCAATGTAGAAAAGGATGACCAAGGACAAATAGCCTCCACCTCCCCCATCAGTGGCAGTAAGTGACTTTCCTGAAGCTTAGAAATGAGTAAAAGGAGAACAATTCTGAAATGATTGTGTCTATCTTGAATTGAGGGTGTTTACCATGAGTTGTCAGGAATAAACGATTCTGCTATCCAAGAGGTTGAAACTCAGGCCAGAAATTCAGTGGAATTAGGTAAACTTTCTTTTTTGTTTTTGAGGGGCATATCTAAAACTAGCATTTGAGATAGAGCCACTACTATACTCAAGATCAATTTTCTTAGCATGGTTGCTTATTCCCCAAGCAATTTTAAATTTTACTTTTCCCAGCAAGCTTCACTGTGTACTGTGAGTAAGTATAGTTATTGGGTTCTATGTAAGTATGATATTTGTCTTGTCAAATATCATATAGCACATGCTGTCATGTTTATGCTTACATAGTTATAGTTAGATTTTTCTGTGTAAATTAACTGATTAAACCCATTTATAATTGAGTGCTTGCTATGTGCCAGGAGATATTCTGGGTTTTAGGGATAGAAAAATGAGTTACACAGATAAAATCCCTGATAGTATTCTGCTTAACATCAAATAAATAAATAAATAAATAAATAAATAAATAAATAAATAAATAGAGTTCTTACTGTTAATCATATTTTTCTATTTCTAAGTCTTGTGCAGAATGTCTGCTCAAATCATTTCCCCATGTTTGAATTGCATTATTTATTTTCTTGTTGTTGACTTATTCGAGATTTTTGTACATTTTGGATATTCGTGCCGTAACAGATGCATTACTTGCAAATATTTCTACTATGATATAGATGGTGTCTTCTGTCAATTGACTTTACTTTACAGAGGTCATTTAGTTTGTTTTAATCCTACTCATCTATTTTTGTTTTTGTTGCCAAATCCAAATATTCATTTCCCAGACCAATGTGCAGTTTTTTTCCCTATATATTCTTCTAACACTTTTTACAGGTTAAACTCTTATTTATGATAGAGCCTTTTAGAGTTTATTTTTGTTTGTGGTGTACAATAAGGGTCCATTTTCACTTTTCTGCATGTGAATATTCAGTTTTCCCAATATCCTTTATCAAAAGAATTACCTTTTTCCCAATATGTGCTCTTGTCACATTTTTGAAAATTAATTGATTATTAAGTATGTTGGTTTATTTTGAGGCTTACTATTCTGTTCCATTGGCAGTGTAACTATTCTTATGCTAGTATTTTGATATTTAATTATTGCAACTTTGTAATATGATTTGCAACCAACTGCTGTGATGGCTCATGCTTTGTTCTTTTTGCTTAAAATAGTCTTGACTATTTGTGGTATTTGTGGTTCTATGTACACTTTAGAATTGTTTATATTTTGAGAAAAATGACTTTGGAATTTTAATATGAATTGCATTAAATTTTTAGATTGCTTTTTTAGAATGAATATTTCAATATCTATTGTTCTAATACATGAATGGAATTGCATTGAATTTTCAGATTGCTTTTTTAGTATGGATATTTTATTATTTACTTATTATTTATTTTTTTTGTGGCACTGGGGATTGAACTCACGACCTTGCGCTTGCCAGGCAGGCGCTTAGACCGCTGAGCTAGATCCCTGGCCCTTAGTATGGATATTTTAACAATATCGATTGTTCTAACCATAAACACGAAGCACTTTCCGTTTCTGATGTCTTCTCCAGTTTGGTTCAATGCTATTGTTACAATAGTGTTTTGTAGTTTTCAGTGTACAGGTGTTTCTTTACCTTTGTTAATTTAAGTCCACAGTCAATAGAGTGAAGAGACAACCTTTGGCTTGTGAGAAAATTTTTTCTAGTCATATATCTGATAAGGGATCAATATTCAAAACATGTAAAGAATTAAAGCAAGTCAATAACAAGAAAACAAATAACTTGATTTTTAAAATGGACAAGGGACCTAGTGAGACATTACTCAAAAGAAAACCAACAAATGGACAAGTATATGAAAAAATAGTCAACATCACTAAATATTAGGGAAATAAAAATTAAAACTGCAATGAGCTATAACTGCATACATGTCAGAATGGCTATTATCTTTTTTTTTATTTTAAAGAGAATAGAACAAAACAAAACAAAGCAGAACAAAACAAAGCAAAAGAAAACAGAATAGAGTCAAACATAATATAGCATTTCAGAACAGAACACTGCAAGCTATACAGGTTTTCAAAACATAATAACAGGAGATTAACAATGGCTACCCTAGTGTCTCTTGCTTTCTTCCAAATGGTTGTTCATACATTTACAGACAATAAACTCAAACAAAATAAGGTAATATAAAACCACATAAAACAAAAGAGCATTACAGGCCTTCAAGTTGGACAACAAGAAACCAGCAATGGCTACCGTAGTGTCTCATTTTTCAAAAGAGCTGTTCCTATCTTCTCACATATTGCAATCAAATAGTAGGAAAGGGACTTAAACCAATCAAATCAAAGAAT
>RJWT010012650.1:0-22297 GCA_004365215.1 Cuniculus paca
GCAATCCACCCTGCAGCTCTGGAGTCTCCGGTGTCCTCTCCACCCTGTGCTGAAGTTCAGTCATCTGCTGCTGACCTGACAGGAAACTTTTGCATCCCAACCGCTAGAAGCTGTGAGGGTGTTGCCAGATGGTGTGGTGTGCAAGGGCTCTAGGCTCTTTCTGTCCAGTGCCAGGAACTGGCTGGGGCGCATGCTGAACAGGTCAATGTAACATTTATTTAAAGTAAGAGAAGAAAAAGGAACTTCTATTTAAAGTAAAAGCAGAAAAATAGGAAAAGGTGGAGATAAAGGCAAACCATGAAAATCAAAGGTAAATTCCCACTGCAGACACAGGGAGACAGCAGAACAGGGAGGTGGCAGTGGCCCCACAGTCAAGGGTTACCATCGTTCTCACCCTCTCAGAGCCTGTTTGCGGGAACTTGTTCTGCCGAGCCATCCCAGCTCTGGCTGACTGTTCACATCCTGTTGTTCAGCCTCCATTCCTGATCTTTGTAATTGAAAGTTTATATCCTGTTTATTTAGCCTTTGTTCCAGTTCTTTATGATTGATAGGTTACATGCTGTTTTCCACCCAGACTGCCAGGCCTTAGTCTCCTGCCTCATTTCCTCTGAGAGTTAGAAATCCTCATTATTCTTTAAGGGTTGTTGAGGGAGTGGTGGTCTTGGTCTTCACGTAGCTACTTCCTACTGAAAGGGATTACGAACTTCCTACTGGGGATTGTGAACTTCTTAACCATTTTATGATAAGATGGCTCACTGGCTGGTCTGTCAGTAAGTAATGAGAATTGACTCGTTTATACTTAGCACTGGAATAGCGGTGCCATATGTAACCATGTCAGTAGGCTATGGAGGCTAACCTGGACATTAGCTAGTCTACCGGTATGTATTTATGATGACTGTTCTCATCTGTACTCAGAGTTGAACTGGAGTCTTGTTTTTTTTTTTGAACAGGAGCCTTAGATCTTCCAGAAGTTCACAGGCATTGTCTCAGTCCTGTGAAAATTTGAATGATTGTTTCTCATGTAGGGCTTTTTCTTTTTCAGATTGCCATTCTGTTTCTTGAGGAAGGACCAGAATGACTCTTCAGGAACTGATAATGGATTGTGAGTTAGAGCAGGAGGAAGCACTACTCCATTGTGTACTGTGGATCTTAAAGCTGTCAGGGGCTTGATGAGGGGCTGAGGAATACTGAGCTCCTCTGGGATGTTTAGCTCTGGAAGAGCTCCTGAGTCACTTCAATGGAGGAGGACTGATTTACTGTCCTAAGTTAGAGATTGAGGTGACCTCCTAGTGTGGTTTTCTGTATTAAACTGAAGGGAGGCACCATGTCCACCTGAGACTAAGGTGGGGATCTGGAGACAAGATCATCAGTAGTACCATTTCCTTTTGTCTCACTCTAAATCTCCTACTTTCTGGGCTTTTCCTGTGATAAAGAGACACAAAAGCCTGAGCATAAAAAACTTCACTCTAATCCTCATGCTTTTTGTAGAAATGATCTAAGAGTGAAATAGTATTTGTGTCACTCAGTGCTCACTAGGAAAACAGATTTAATACAACATATTCAAAGATATAAGAATTTACAAGATTGGCTTACAATGGCTTCCCACAGAGTTAGATGTGAAAGAATGCAAGAGACCTGTCTGCACACTTGGGATCTGAAGGATCCAGTCGAAAACCTGGAGCTCAGTGTAGTGTCCTGTATGAGACCATATCAAGAATTTAAAGGGTCTTTAATGGAAGGCTGAGGCATCTGCAGTGGAAGCTAGGAGATGACATCCAAGGTGAGAGAAAATTCTGAAGTCCTGTGAATAAATGGACACAACCCACCCCACCTTCTTATTTTACCATTCTGGCAACAATCCTCACTAAGGTGGGTATTTCACACCCAGAACTATGCTGAGCCCAGTTAGTTGGGCATTTCTACTCCAGTTGACTTAATCAATTGTCTCAAAATCCACCCTTTATCACTTCACCACAGCACTCATTTCTTTAAACTGTATTCTTCAGTTACAATACTAGTTCATAATTAGACTTAACATGTTATAACTACCCTGCATACAGACAGAAATGCACTATTTTGCTACCCAGAATAGAAGGTAAATTTTCTTTGTGTGATGCTTACTTCTAACATTTTGTAACTTGACTATTATAAGTTTACCAATACCTAAGAACCCATAGTAAGTCTGTCAACATTATATTACATTGGATGCTTATTAGGAGAGAACTATTACAGTTACAATCCTTGCTTCTGTAGCTGATCACAAGGTCATAGCTGTTATTTATAACAACCATGTTTTACTAGCCATTCTGTATTTCCTCAGCTTTCAACAACCACCTCACCTACCTGACACTATAATGGTGTGTTCAAAAGACCATTCCACATTTCTATCAACCCAGGTGCTGTGCTTCTGAATGGTGAGGAAAATGATAATAACAGTGAATTCAGTAAGTCTGAGCCCATTGACTTATTTCTTTGGCAATAAAATATGTTTCTTGGACAGAGGCAAGGCTGTGTGTAATTCTATGATGGTGGATAAGACATCCTGTGAGTCCAGGAATGGTAGTTTTTGCAAAAGCACTGCATGCAGGGAAGGAAAATCCTAATCCAGGATAAGTGTGTATGCCAGTAAGGATAGAGCATAGTCATTTCTATCATGGAAGTGGTCCAATATAATGAAAGATTCCAGGCTGATAACCCCTGAATGATGCCCTTTCAGGGCTCAGTGTTGGTCTCTGCTGCTGCCCTATTTGGCATTCAGCAGTGTCTGTAGCTGGATCAGCCCTGGTGAGTGTCAGTCCAGGTTGCCGAGCCCATGCATAAGCCCCATCCCTGCCACCATGGCCACGCTGTTCATGAACCCATTGGGTAATGGCAGGGTTGACTGAAGAAAGAGGTTGAACACTATCTACAGAAAGGGTCGTTTCATTCACTTGATTATTCAGTCTCTCATCTGCTGATGTCATGTTTTGGTAAGCATTTAAATGGCAAACAAATAATTTTACATCCTTTGCCCATAAAGAGAGGTCAATCCATGTACATCTTCCCCAGTAACTTTGTTGCCTATTCTTTCTTCTCTCTTTCTTTCTCTCTTTCTCTCTTTCTCTCTCTCTCTTTCTTTCTCTCTCTCTCTTTCTTTCTTTCTTTCTTTCTTTCTTTCTTTCTTTCTTTCTCTTTCTTTTTTCTTTCTTTCTTTCTTTCTTTCTTTCTTTCTTTCTTTCTTTCTTTCTTTCTTTTCTTTCTTGTCTTATTTTTAAAAACAAACAAACAAACAAACATAAAGGATAAAAACAATACAGAATTCTAAAAAAAGGACATTAACACTAATTAATATATTCCATATTTTATCTTAAAAATAGTTGTTCAGATTACAACATTTAAGCAAGAAAAAATGATCAAACAATGAAAATGTGAACTCTTCTCTATCTTGTATGTATCTGCATACACACACACATACACACATATATGTATACGTAAATACATATAATTTTTCCCTTCTTTGCTTTTTCCTTTCCCCTATCCCAGTTGTTCCTTCCTTTTGAGCACTTTCTTTAACTTTCATTTTCACAATATCTCTTGTATGTTTGGATCTCATTTACTCTTTCATTTTTTTTTACACTAGGGAGAAATATGATATTTACACATGCAAATCTGATTTATTTCACTTATAAGGATGGTCTCAAATGGCACCCATTTACCTATAAAAACCTCAAGCTTATCCTTCTTTATAGCTGAGAATTATTGTATTGTATAAAAATACCACATCCTTTTCATCTGTTCCTTGGTTGATGGACATAGTTTAGTCTCTGGCATATGGAAAGCCTGTTTCCCAGCACGATTTATTAAAGAGCCTATCTTTCTTCCAGTGAACATGTTTGGCCCCTTTGTCAAGGATAAGGTGAATGAGTGTGTTTGTAGTTGTGTCTGCATCTTCTAATCTGTTCCACGGATCCTCAGGTCTGTTTCTCTTCCAGTACCATGCTGATTTTATCACAGTAGCTTTGTAGTATAATTTCAAGTCAGGGATTGTGATGCCTCCTGCCTTGCCTTTGTTGCCTAGGATTGCCTTTGCTGTTTTAGGTCTCTTCCATTTCCAAATGAATTTTTGAAACATGTTTTCTAGATCTTTGAGGCATGCTAGTGGTATTTTGATCAGGATTGTATTAAGTCTGTATAGTAGTTTTGGGAATATGGTCTACATTTTCACACTGTTGGCTCTTCCTATCCAAGAGCAAGAAATATCTTTCCATTTTCCATATCCTCTTCAATCTCCTTTTTCAGAGTACTATAGTTTTAAGTATATAGATCTTTTACACCCTTTGTTAGATTGATTTCTAAGTATTTCATTTTTTGGATGCTATTGTGAAAGGTGTTATTTCCATGATTTCTTTTTCAGTGAGTGTGTTGTTTGTGTACAAGCATGCTGTTGATTTTTGAGTGTTGACTTTGTATTCAGCTACACTGCTAAATTTGCTTACTAACTCTAGTAGTCTTTTGGTGGAGTTTTGGGCATCTTCTATGTAGAGTATCATGTCAACTGCAAATAATAATTTAACTTCTTCCTTTCATGTCCTTATTTCTTTTATTTCTCCATCTTGTCTAATTGCTCTGGGTAACATTTCCAGAGCTATATTGAATAGAGTGGTGTCTTGTTCCTGATTTTATAGTGAAAACTATCAGTTTTTGTCTGTTTAGTATCATACAGGTTTGTCATACATGGCTTTTATCAGATTGAGGTAGAGACCATCTTTTTTAATTTTCTGTAGAGTTTTTATCATGAATGAGAGTTGGACTTTATCAAAAGTTTTTTCTGCATCTATTGAGATGATCATGTGATTCTTGTCTGGATGTGTTGATGTGGTGTATTATGTTTCTTGATTTGCTTATGCTGAACCATCCCTGTATTCCTGGTATGAATCCCACTTGGTCATGGTTAATAATATTGTTGATGATATGCTGCACTCTTGTTTACTAGCATTGTATTGAGAATTTTTGCATCTATGTTCATTAGGGAGATTAACCTGTAGTTCTCCTTGTTGGTTGGGTCTTTCTTTGATTTTGGTATCAGATTAATATTTGCCTCCAGTAATGAGGTAGGGAGAATTTCTTCCCTTTCAATTTCATTAAAGAGTTTGAGGAGTATTGGTGTTAAATCTACTCTAAATTTCTTGTAGAATTCAGCCATGATTCCGTCAGGATTTGGGCTTTTCTTTGTTGGTAATTTTTAAATTACATTTTCAATTTCATTTACTGATATTAGATTATTCAAAATTTTTATGTCTTCTTGATTCAGCTTTGCTAATTCATACATTTCTAGGAATCTGTCCATTTTTTCCTGTGTTTTCACATCTATGTGAACAAAGATTTTCAAAGTAAGTATTGATGATCTGAAATTCCACAGGATCTATAGTAATTTCACCCTTTTCATTCATCATTGCATGAATTGGAGTTTTTTTCTTTCCTTTTCTTGATAAGGTTGACTAGAGGTTTATCAATTTTGTTTATTCTTTCAAAGAACCAACTCTTCAATTCATTAATTCTTTGTATTGTTTTCTTAGTCTCAACTGAGTTAGTTTCTGCTCTGAACTTTATAATTTCTTTCCTTCTATGAATTTTGGTCTTTACTTGCTCTTCTTTTTCTGGAAGCTTGAGGTGCAGCATTAAGTATTTTGTTTGTGCTTGTTCCATTTTCCTAAAGTGAGAATTCGCTGCTGCATATTTCCCTCTTAGGACTGCTTCCATTGCATCCCACAGGCTCTGGTATGTTGCATCTGCAATTCAATAATTGCAGATATTGTTTAATTTCTTCAATTTCATCTGTAAACCATTGGTTGTTCAGGAGGGTGCTATTTAATTTCTGTGTGTTTTTGAAGTTTTTTCAGTTTCTTCTGCCATTAATTTCCAATTTCAGTGCACTGTAGTCAGATAATATGCATGGGATAATTTCAATTCCTTTGCATTTACTTGAGTGTTTTCTGTGTGTTAATATATTTTATTTTAGAGAATGTCCCATGTGCATCTGAGAAGAATGTGTATTCTGATGTTGGGTGGAACACCCTGTAAACACCTACTAAGTCCATTTGTTCACAGGTTTGATTCAGTTCTGTTATTTCTTTGCTGACTTTCTGTCCAGTTGATCTATCTCATTGTAACCATAGGTTATTAACATCTCCTGTTACAACTGTGTTATTGCATATTTGATTTTTCAAGTCTATTAGCATTTGTCTTATCAAGTTGGGTGTTCCTGTATTTGGTGCATATATACTTATGATTGTTATCTCTTCCTCTTGAACTTTTACCTTAACAAGTTTGTAGTGACCTTCTTTATTTATCTATTTATTTATTTTTATCATTTTTGGTTTGAAATTCACATTGTTTGCAAACACAATAGCTACCCCTGATTTTTTCTGGATTCCCATTGCATAGAATATTGTTTTCCATCATTTGACTTTTAGTCTATGAATTCCTTTTTCAGTTAAATGTGCCTCTTGTATACAGCATATTGTTTTATCTTGTTTCTTGATACATTCTGCCCATCTGTTAGCTTTAATTGGTGAATTGAGGCCATTTACATTGATGGTTATGATTGATATGTATTGGTTTATCTTTTTCATGTTATTTTCCTGTGGTTGGTCTCCTTTTTTACCCTTTGTTTAATTGCTTGCCCTGCTGGTGTTCTTTTTTTTTTTTTTTCTCTGTTGTTGTTCTGGGAATTGTGGTCATTTGTATCCCTATCTAGAATATCTTTCAGTACTGTTTCTAGGGTTGGTTTGGTGGATATGAATTTTTTCAGTTGTTCTTTGTCTTGGAAATATCTTATTTCTCCATTAATTTTGAAAGATGGTTTTGCAGGGTACATCAGTCTTGGTTGGAAGTTGTTTTCTTTAAGGACTTGACACTGCAAGATTTTCTTGCCTTGAGGATTTGTGTTCAGATGTCTGCCATAATTCTAGTGTGTTATCCTTGATAGGTGATCTGTTTTTTTTTTTTTCTTTAGCAGCTTTTAGTATTCTGTTTTCATGCTGAATTTCTGGGGTCTTGATTACTATACATCTGGGTATAGATTTATTTTGGTTATTGCTGTTTGGAGTTCTATATACCTCACTTATCTGTATATCAGGTTCTTTTTCAATGCTTGGGAAAATGTTTGCATTTCATTGGCACTTGTCAGACTTATGTTTTTTTTTTTGCACTGTCTTGGAGCTGATGAATTGTTATTTAATGTTCTTTTGTTGTTTTTAAGAGTTTTTTCTTTATTTTATTTAATTTTATTTTAAAGAGGACAAACCCAAGAAAATAAAACAATAAAACCAATCAAAACAAACCAGTGCAAGTGATACAGGACTTCAAAACATTATGAAATCAACAACAGTTACCATAATGCCTTTGTCTTCAAAATAGTTGCCAATACCTTTGCAAAGAGTAAAAATCAAACAGAACAGAATAGAATTGAAACAATAAAAACAAAACAATGAATTCAGTAAAGGACTTCAAAACAAGACCATAGTAAATCCAAAATGGCTACCATAATATATCTTGCTATCTTTGAAATAGCTTCCTATGCCATTGAGTATAACAAAATCAAACAAAACAAAACAGAATAAAACCCAACCCAACAAAACAATGAAAATGATACAGGACTTTAAAACAAGACAATAGCGACTTAACAATGGCTATCACCTTCAGAAGGAGATCCCCCATAGATGCTACACTGTGCATTGTTATCCTCTGAACAGATGATCAGACCATTGGCTTTAGATCTGCAAAGTCAGTGAAACACTAAACACTACAAGCATTAAATTGTATTTTACTTCAATAACTATCATCACAGCCTGTTTCTCTGGATCAGCAGGTTGCTTTTGGTGGAGGGGGGTGGTACTTCTTGTTTCTCAGCCTGTGCACTGGAAGGCGCTGGGGTCTGGCTGTCCCCCTCTGGTGGCAGCCAGTGCATGGCACTGGTTCCTGGAGGGGGGCTTGCTTCTTGGTGGGGCCTTGTTCTCTCCCCACTGTGGTCCACAAATGGTGCTGACTCACTGGGAAAGGCTTGGATCTGGCTGTCCCCATGCCTGCGGTGCCTGTGTATGGTGCTTGTTCCCAGGCAGGGCTTGCTTCTCGGCAAGGCCTTGTTCTCCCCCGCCCACAGTCCACAAATGGTGCTGACTCCTCTTTTCTTGATTACTAGCTGCAATCCTGTCTTCACGTTCTGAAAGTCTGTCTTCAGTTTTGTTCATGCAATTTTGCCAGCTTTCAATGGAATTTTTAATTTCCTAGATAGCTCTTTGAATTTGTTTCATGAGTTCTATTTCTTTCCTGTATTGTTCATTCAAGGTTTCCACCATTTTCCCATGCACCCGTACTTTTTTATCTATGTCTTTAGCTATGCTGAGCAACTCCTTCATTAAGGTTGTCTTTCATTTGTTTGCCTGAGAGCTTATTTCTGGTCTGATTTCCTCTGTAACCTCATGGATTTTTTCTTTACTTCACTGGCTATGTTTTCAGTAATTTCAGGTGTGCGCCCTCCAAAGTCCTGTATTTTGATGTCTCCTGTACTTGTTCCAGGTGGGCTAGGGGTTTGAGATTGCATTTTGCTTTTTTTGTTTTGTCATTTTCACCTCTTGGTTAATATTTTGGTTTTTCAATCCTGCTTATCTTGACTGTCTGTCTTGTGTGTCTTACAGTTCTACTGTGTTCACTCAGTTTCTGGATCCTACAGTGTGGGGGAGGGACCAGTCACCTGAGTTCCTCCTGTGGGGCCAGTTGGGTGAGTCCTATATTATTTCTAGACTGACTAGCCTAGGAGTATTTATTTATTTATTTATTTATTTATTTTTTTGCAGCAGTGGGGATTGAACTCACAACCTTGCGCTTGCCAGGCAGGCGCTTAGGCCACTGAGCTACATCCCCGGCCCTGGTGTTTCTGAAACAGGGTCTCACTATGCCATTCAGGCTGGCCTTGAGCTCACTTTGTAGCCCAGGATGGTCTTAAACTCACAACGATCCGCCTGTCTCAGCCTCCCGAGTGCTGGGATTACAGGTGTGAGCCACCACACCCGGCTGCCTAGAAGTATTTATATGAACCAACCCCTAGCTCATATTGATACTGTAGCTTCAGACTGTTTCAGGTCACCAGAAACCCCTCTCCATGGTGTGTGACCCAGGTGGGACCCTACTGTGTCACTGTGGGTCTCACAGGCCCAGCCAGGCTCATCCAGGTGGAGGGAGGCCTCATAGTGCTCTTACCAGCCCACCCAGTGTCCTTTGTATGGCAGAAAGGGACCTGTGCTCTTGCCATCCTGCTGAAGTCCTCTGATTGGGGGGAGGAGTTGCTGAGGCTTCTGCCAGCCCATCAAGGTATTGCTGATGGTGGAAGGATTTGCTGACATTCCATGGGCTGCTGTGGTCATCTGGATGTGATGAGGGGTAGTTGATGGTCCTGTTGGCTGCTGAGGTTGGTGGAGTGAGGGTCAGGAGCAACCAAGGCTCTCACCACCTGCTGAGGTCTTCCAGGTGTGTCTCCAATTTTCTAGTCATGTGCCTTCCAAATCCCTGACCATCTTCCAGACCATTGGCTACACTTCATGAAACAGTACTGCATCACACATCTAATGATTTCTTCTTCTAGGCACAATATACTACCAGAAGCACTGACTGAATTCTGCCCACTTCACCACTGTCCTTCAAGGATGTCCTGGAAAGAGGCTGTAATACTGCAGCTGTTAGTTTGCAGGTGGTGCCTGCAAAATGTTCAGAGCCATCCTTAAACCAGTCTCTAGCTCCTTCTTCCTCTGATGGTTGATCATATGGTATACCATGCATGGCTATAGTTGCATACTGGGAAACAGAATCCAATATGAGATGCATAGGAGCTGTATGCATCTGGGCATCCTCTTCATGTAATTTACTTGTACTGTATGGACCTGCTCTGGTTTTGTCACATGTATACCATTTTGATTTAATGATGTACTGTTGCTGTGTGCCTCCAACCTTATGACTCAATGGGTCAGCTATTACTCAAGTCATGATAGGCCACTCAGACCACATGGTCATCTGATGGCATCCGATGGTCAAGTGTTCAGTTTCCACTAAGAGCCAGTAGCAGGTCAAGTCCTGTTTTTCAAAAGGAGAGTAGTCATCTTCAGATGATGGCGGAGCCTTGCCTCAAAATCCTAAAGGCTGCTGCTGCAATTCACATAATGGGAGCCTGCCAGCAACTCCAAACAACATCTCTACTTGCCACTGACACTTCAAGTACCACTTGATCTGCTGAATTATATGTCTCAGTGACAGAGCAGCCTGCACAGTACTCTGGACCTGTTGCAGAGCCTTATCTTTTTTGGGGCCCCACTCAAAATCATCAACTTTCTGAGTCACTCAGTAAATGTGCCAGAGTAAAACACCTATGTGAGGAATGTGTTGCCACCAAAATCCTAACAGGTCCAAGAGGTGCTGTGCTTATTTTTTGTTGTAGGGGGACTCTAATGCAACAACTTTTCTTTTACCTTAGAAGTGATATCTCTACATGCCCCACATCACTGGACTTCAAGAAATTCACTGAGGTAGAAGGACCTTGAATTTTACCTGCATTTATTTCCCATCCTCTGGTTCTCAAATGCTTTACTAACAAATGCTACCTTCTGCTCATTTGGCCCAATCAGCATAATATTATCAATGTAATAGATGCCTTTGTGATGTCTTGTGGGAAACAAAGGTGATCAAGATCCCAGTGATCTAAGTTGTGAGACATGGATGGAGAGTTAATGTAAACCTGATGTAGGACAGTGAAGGTATATTTCTGGCTTTGATAGATGAAATCAAACTGTTTCTGATATGTCTTATGCATAGGTATGGAGAAGACGGTATTTGTCAAATCAATAGCTACATGCCAAGTACCAGGAGATGTGTTAGTCTTCTAAAGCAAGGAACTCATATCCAGTATTGCAGCTGCAACTGAAGTCTCCACTTGATTCAGTTCATAGTAACCCATCATCATTCTCCAAGGCCCATCTGTCTTCTACACAGTCCAAATGAGAGAAATAAATGGACATGTGGTGGTGACCACCATTCCTGCAGCCTTCAAGGCCTTGATGATAGCAATAATCTCTGCAATCTCTCCAGGGATGTAGTATTGATTTTGGTTTACTAGTTTCCCAGGCAAAGGCAACTTCCTTACTAGTTGCTTCATATATCTGCATACCTTACTTGAATTGTTTTACTTGTTAGACAGCAACACTAGGGAAAAGTAAATTTAGACCATCTCCTGATGGATTTTGATACAAAATGTTGTAAAATCGGTCTTTTTATGAAATCTAGTTTTATTTAGAAAATATACATGCCTGTTATATAATTATGAGCCTCCATTTGCCAGTTAAAGGCAATAGGTCAGTGATCAGTATTAAGAGTTGGAGAACAGGTTTCACTGGGACTGCCTGGCACAATCTCCCTATGCAGTCTAGAGGGAATGTTGGGAATGTTCTGCCTCAGCTCCCTCCCTAGTTTGATCCTCTGCTGGTGAGGAGACAACAATAGCTCTTGAAATTCCTCATTCTCATCTTCCCAGGCTGAGTGATTCCACAAGGGAATTTTGTGTCCATAACTGACTGCGAGCATGAGAGGACTTCCTCTTTCTGACCTCATTTCTGATCTTTACCTGTCAGTTTGTACTTTTGTTTTTTGGAGGAATGTTTCCACTAAAGATTACAGATGGAGGAACCCTGAACTGTCCCAACCTTCCCATCCTTTCCAACAACTAAGAACCTTTAAGTTGAATCCATGAAAAAATGAGCATTTGCTAATGTCAAAGACAGGGAAGTCATCTTAGATGAGGAACCATACTCTGTCAGATGATACATCAAAATTTTGTCCATCCAGGAGAACACACATGAAAGCCATGTCCAGGCTTACTGTTCTGAGCAACAGTCTTACTTGGGAGACTGAACCTGAGACCCTGTGGTATGAGCTGACTTCTGGGTGAGACCAAAAAGAACTATTTCCCAAGCATGGTACTTAATGAACCAAAACATTTAGTGAAAGAGAGACTCCCTAAACTCCTGGCTCTTTTTATCTCCCCTCCTAGGTCTGGTTCCCATCATTTGTGTGTGTAGGGAAAGAAAATACTTTCATTAATAAATTGTTGCTAAACAATTGGTATTCATTTTAACCTGTGAGCTTATAAGTGTGTTGCAGATATAGAGAAACAGAAATAAAACTTAGCCTTGTCTTACTGCTGAAGGAAGATTGCCTAGGTGATTAGGTAGATAGCACAAGTGTGTTGGGGACTTCTTCGCCCTAGTGGCCAGAGCGACATTTCTCTGAGCCTTTACTTGACTCTGTCTCTAGAGGTGAACTCTTTTGCAGGCTGGGAAGAGCCCAGCCCTTTGATTTTGTTCCTCACTCTCTTTCAAAAAATTGTAAAGCATCGGTTCAGGTCTGTTGACTACTGGTTTGATTTTTCTAGGAACGTTTTCTTCTTTAAACATGACCGTCATAGCTGGGGTCAATTGTAGTTTGGCATTTGGAAACATACTTGAGTTAAGGGTGTGTGTTTCTGGGGAAGTTAGGGGTGCAAGTCAGTTAAAGCGGGTAGTCAGACCCTATCCATCTTCTGGTTTCTCTCCAGATAGCAGCTACCTATTCTGGAGCAGGTCACCCCAGGGGATACCTGGAGAGGATATAAAAATCTGGTAGCAATTAAAAATGATGCCTATTTTTTCCTCTTGCAAACTGAATGTGAAATATTCTTACTCCTTTGGAATATATTTTTAAGTACTAGAAATTGTTTGACCTTGATTTATTGAGAAAGAGCTGTTTATCCCTTAGTGGTAAAATAGAATGCGGAGGGAAGTATTGATCATGATACTATTTCACAAATAGAACTGTACTGTAAAGAGAGGGAAAATGGCCAGAATTACCTTTTGTTCAGACTGTCTACATTAAGACATAGTTCTTATGCTCAAAATGTAAATGTAAGCCACCAGATAGCCAAGACACCTCTGGTCCTTAAGGCACAGTTGGATACATCCAATATCACTGAACCAATGGCCCCTTGCTCTTGCCCTTTGGACCTAAAGGAGAACCTTCATAGGCAACCTTAATGAAAACTTCCTCCACTTTTACTGAACCTGAAGTTTTTCCAGCTTTCACTTTGGATTATCGTGGCGATGTTCCTAAAGGCGGCTGTGATTGAAGCCTCTACTGGGCTACATCCATCCTTAGCTGTTTTGTTCAAGCCCTCAAGAACTATGCCCTGACAGGAAGTAAATAGCATATTCAGTCACACTTGTACCCATGCGTCCTTTTCTTTCGGTCACATCAAGCAGATAAAACAAGTTCTAGGACAGGTTTCAGATGACCCTGATAAGTACACTGAGGTTTTTAGGGGACTTATTCAGAACTATGAACTAGACTGGAAAGGGTAATGCATGACTTATCATGAGACACATATAGCATTACAAACTGCTAGTACATTTTGAGATAAGTATCATAGTAGTGTACATTTTATATGGCCAGAAGACAGACAGATGGGGAAACAGTTGGTTCCTACTGGAGCCCAGGAAGTCCCTACACAAGACCCCTGGCAGCCTACCAATGAGAGTGGAGACTGGAATAGGAGTTGTGTTCACAGATGGATTGTTGAAGGTCTAAGAAGGATGAGAAACAAGCCTTTCAATTATTTTAAATTGTCAAGTATTCAGTAATTGTCAAGGAGAAAGATGAGAATGCCTCTGCCTATTTAGATTATTTACAAACAGCATTGATGAAACATACCCCTCTAGCCCCTGATTCAAGAGAAAGACATTCTTAAATACAAGTTTATTTAACAAGTCAGTTCTAGATTTTAGGAAAATCTACCAAAGACCGCTTTTGCTCTATATAGCTTACTTGATACTTTAGTGAAGATTGCCTTCACAGTATTTTACAATTGGGACCAGGCCTAGTTCAAGGGGAGAAAACAGAGATTAAGAGAAAATGTTTGCCTTGGTTGCAGCCTTAAAAGCAATAGACCCCAAGTCTGGTTCTCAGGGGCCCAAGAACTGTTGGATGACTAAACTTAGCACTCTGGAAAGCCAGGTCACCTTAGGAAGGAGTATGATAAGAACCATCAGTGCAAGAGGCCTCCTGAGCCATGTCCTGATTGCAAAGGTGACCTCTGGAATTTGGACTGACCGGTGAGGTGGAGGCCTCAGGGATCAGACTCATCTCATCAGCTGGTCCAGCAAGAATGAAGGGCCCTGAGCACTCTCTGCCTTCTCCCTGTGTCCCAGGTGTCACCTTCATGAGCAACCATGAGTAATTGTGACTATAGAAGGGAAAGAAATGAGCCTCTTGCTGGACACTGACACACATCTCTTGGTCCTTCTTTTCAATCCAGGCCTTTCTTACAACTGTCATATTTCAGTGAAAGGAGTCAGTGGAGAGGAGATAACTCACTATTTCTCAGAACCCTTAGGCTGTAAGAAGGATGTCTTTCTCTTCACTCATTCCTTTTTAATTATATCTCAAAGTCCATTTCCCCTCCTGGGAAGAGATATCTTATCTTGCGGGAATACTGTAATATACATGTACCCAGGTCAGGCATTCTGTCTCATCCACGTGGAGACAGAAATAAATCCTGAATTATGGGCATCTAAAGATAGAAAAGGCACAGCAATAAGAGCTGCCCCATGCAAATACATTCAAAGATCCTACTATTTTTCCTCACTGGAGATGATATCCACTAGGGTCTGAAATTAAAAGAGGATTATTGCCTATAATTGACAACTCAAACACTGTTGTAACCCATGAAACACTCCAATCTTGGGAGCTCAAAAACCCAGTAGGGGTTGGAGATTGTTACAGGACCTTATGTTGGTCAAGGAGGCAGTAATGTCAATCCACCTGGTGGTGCTTTACACATGCACTCTCCTTTCTCCACCCTGGAAAATGCCAGGTGTTTTTCAGTATTAGATTTAAAAGATAACTTATTTTGTATTCCTTTACATACAGATTCCCAGTTTCTTTTTGCCTTTGAAAATCCTCGCAACCAGCCCTCTCCACTGATGTGGACTGTTGCCTCCTCAAGGGTTCAGAGACAGTCCTCATCCTTTTGGACAAGTGCTTTCCCATAACTTCATGTCTTTTGAATTTTCCCAAGTCACAGTCTTATAATATGTAGATGATAAACTGTTATGTGCCCCTCTGAAGGGCTCTCTAACAAGCACCCATGCTCTGATGAATTTCCTAGTAGAAAGCCATCAGGAGGTTTCTAGGTCTAAGTCACAACTTTGGAGCCTTGAAGTAAAATACTTGGGCCTTATCCTATCTAAGGGAACCCAGATGTTTTGGGAAGAGAGAATTAAATCAATACTTTCCTTCCCACAACCCAAGCATGTAAAACGGCTAAGAGGATTCCTAGGAACTACAGGCTTTTGTCACCTTTGGATACCAGGTTATGGTGAGATAGCATGACCCCTCTACCAGTTTAGAAAGGAAGCCCAAAAGGCAGATACCCACATTTACCCTGGGAACCTGATTCCCAAACTGTGTTCCAGAAGCTCTAACAAGCACTTCTAAATTCTCCAGCCCTGAGCCTACAGACAGGACACACTTTCAATTTCTATGTCGATGTAAGGTGGGACGTGGCTTTGGAGTGCTTACCCAGGATCAAGCAGGAGCTTAACAGCATCCATGGTATCCCCGTCATGAAGCAGATGTTGCTGCAAAGTGATGGCCTGCGTGGCTGCAAGCCATAGCTGCCGCAGCTCTCCTCCTACCAGAGATTCCAAGCAGACTTTAGGCAAAGATCTCACTGTAAACATACCACACAATGAGGCGAGGCATCTTTCTTCCAGTGGGAGCCTGTGGCTAACCAACAACCAACTTCTTAAATATCAGGCTGTACTTATAGAAAGAAAAGCCATTCTAAGAAAGACACATTCCTCCTTAAATCCTGTCACCTTCCTACTAGAAAAAGAAGAAATTAAACAGAAAGACATGACTATGAATAGGTAGTTCTGCATATGTGCATAGCCAGAGATTTGTTAGACAAAACTCTTAGAGACCCTTATTTAACCCTCTTCTGTGAGAGCAGTTTCTTCACGGAAAATGGGGCAAGTAAGGCAAGGTATGCAGTAGCGACTCTATATTGGACACTTGAAAGTCCCCCACTTTCCCTTGGGACTAATGCTCCTCTAGCCATGCTCATAGCTCTGACCAAGACTTTACAACTCAATGAAGGACAGAGAGTCAATATTTATACTGATGAGGATTATATGTGGTTAACTCCAACTGTAGGACAGCTTAGTAGAAAGACCCTCTTATGCTGTAAACAAAGAAATCATTTGTATACTCATTGGCCAACCTTTACAAAATACATGGGACTGTCACCACTCTAAGAATGCATACACAGCACAACTTCACAGATTGTAGATTGTCTTGCAGCAGACTGGTTTAATCTCCCTGGAATAAGATGGGAAGCCCCTAATGGCGCTCATTGGTTCTGTGGAATCAATCTGTGGCCCTGAATACCCCCCAGGTGAACAGGGAGATGCATGCTGGAACTTGTGTGGCTACAAGGCAGGAGTCAAAATATCAGTGAACTTGCAAAATTACCCCTCTGCAACAGTGATGGTCTAGGAGTGTGTTTGCCTGTTATGATCATTTGGCTTCTGTTTCCTTGCATAGGATTACAGGTGTCATGCAGCACATCGATGCCTTGACTAACTGTAAACAACAGGCCTTAAATGACACCTTGACTGATCTCTCTCTCCTAAATGAAAAGTGAAATTAATGAGGCCATCCATCCTCCAAAGCTGGATGACATTAGACATTCTAACAGCAGCACAAGGGAGTTCTTGTACACTTGTAAAAGCTGAATGTTGTGTGTACATTCCTGATTCTTCTGCTAATATTTTGAGGGCTGTTCAATATATTAAATGCCAGGTTAATGCCATATTAGATTCTGAAATTCCCTTTACCTTCTTTTTACATGTTCTGAGAGGCTATTACCAGCTCTTGCTGGTGGGAATATTTGTTGGTTGTATTAATAATAGTCTTTTTGATCTTATTGTTGGCCCCTGCATACCTCACTGTTTCTTTGGCACTGTCTTCTCCAGACTTAGAGTTATATGCCTACCCAGGATGAGAACGCCTAGCATCTTTTGAGGGCCTTTAGATAGATCCTCTGTGAAGTACCTCTGAAGGCCAATCACAATTCTTGACTCCTTTCAGCCCGGAGTACCCAGAATGGTCATCGTCCCCTCCCCCCTCACAACAGTTAGGGGTATCTCTTCCGAGGAGGAATGTCATACACAGTTAAGTTGGGTAGAAATATTACAGGCAGTCAGACAGGGCTGGGCCCTGAGGGAGTCAGTGCAGAAGATGAGAACATATTAGATCCATGGCTGGAGACAGATCTGTTGAAGGCCAGGGCTCACGATGAAGATGGAATGACAAGGCTTACATAACTCCCAAGCGATAAGCAATATACTACAACTGGTATGATCTGGTATAATAAAGTCTAGGTAGACTTAGTCGCTCAGTTGGGTGACCAGGACCCCCGGACACATCTCCAAAAAAAAGACCTTGTTCTTTCTAGGTACAGTTGCTACGTGACTTGCTGCCCCATTGGATCAACATTCCCTAAGAGCTGTACTTGAAATCTTACTGCTGATCATAGTTTCGTCCCACCTGTATCCACTCCGTGAATTTGCACCCATCTCGTGATGTTGCTCTACAAACTTCCTCTGGGCTGTGGGGTCTGCGGCAACCCACTGGGCCCGCTCCTGCCTCTCAGGAGCTGCATCTCTCAATAAATAGTTCCTACTCTAACCTCTGCTGTTCCTTAGAATCCATTCAGTTTTTGGGAGCACAGACTCCGCATATTGGACATCTAGCAGGTTGGGAGTTGCACAGTTTCCCTCGCCTCACTTGCAGGTCCTGTATCAGGGGCATGAAATGCGACAAGTGGGGAGCAGAGCCCCGCTGCCCCATCCGCCCGCCGGGTGGCGCCCACGGGGAGCTCCGGCTAAGAGCGGGGGGTGGGGCTGGGGCCCTGGGCCGCAGATCCCTGAGCTGCGTGGCGCTGACTGCTGGCGGCGGGCTCGACCGCGAGGCGGGGCGGGTACTGCGGGGCCACGGCGTCCCCTGGGGGTGCTGCGGCTCCGGCGCGCGGAGACTTCAGGCTGGAAGCTGCCTGCGCCTTGGCGTCTTGGTGCACGGAAACGTGCTCTTCAGACGCTGGTGCTCCTTGCACGCTGAGGCACGCGCCGACTTGCTCCACAGGGATCCTGTTGCCAGTCAGTGTCCCGTATGCAGCGGCAACGATGAAGTGCCCCCCAAGCTTCCGAGACGGAATCCACGTACACACCCTTCGAGGGCCCTGAGCGGGCACGGCAGGCGCTTCTGTCTCCGGGGGGCCCCGTCTGCCCATGGATCTCGTCAGTGTCCGCCCTGCCGGGACCCTTTCCGGGCCTGCGCGCGGGCGCACGGGGGAGGAGGCAGGGCCTCTGGTCCCAGCGCTGCGAGCCCTGCTGGAGCTCCGCGTCCGCAGCCCCCGCGCACTGAGCGCGCGCTGCCCTCGCGTTCGATAATAACCTCGAATGACGGCTCTGCCTGCACGGACGGAACCTGTCTCACTCTTCCCCAGGGTTAGCGTCAAAGGACCGTCACAGAGGGAAGTGCATTTCATCGGCCGCCTTCGGCTGCCCAGCGCCCCTGCTGTGCGCGGCCCGGGGCCTCCCGCGCACTCTCAGCCCTCTGCCTGCCAGGGTCCAGCGGTCACTGCCTTTTGCCTTTGAGTCCTTCGATGGAAATTGTTACCTTTGCATTTTGAACTGAAAATGCCTTTTAATTTTAGGTCAGTTTGAGAACAGTGTACTTTTGGTTGTTCTGTGATTTTGACGTGGAATTTCCCCTAACACAGAGGGAGCAGAGTAATCCTGGTATATACCCCAGAATGTCAAATGTGGTACTAAGTAAAGCGACTGTATTATATCTCCATTTTGCTTTTACCTAGGAATCTGAATGTTTGAACATATTGGAAATACTCACTTCCGTTTTAGTTTAAATTCAGTTATTACAGAGACACCCCAGGAGAACACATTCCAAAATTAATCGGTTGTGTTAGGCCCATGTTTTCCCCTACTGCCCAACGTTTCTATGTAACGAATGTTTTGAGGACGATAACAATGTAAAAAGGAAAGGACCTGGGGATCGTAGTTGACTGCAAGCTGGAGAGCATCCCACGAAGTGATGTAGCACCTTAAAGGGGTGGCTTGGTCTCAGACTGCACCAGTACATGGCTTGCCTGCCGCCCTAGAAAGACCACCTATGAACAGAGATGATGTGAATAAGGAGCGACCTAAACCCCAGATCCCAGGACACCCAGCTTGTTCCAGCATTGTGGAGTTTGGAGGAAGCATCCGTATGAGTACGGTGAGATATTGCTACAGGATGGCAGTTTACACTGCTCTACTATTTCGAGAAGGCATAGAGCTGGACTGTAATCCCTGTGTTCAGGCCATTGCAGCTCTTTATCTCTGGAAAATCCCAGAAACCCTGGTACTTTGAGGGGCCCTGAAGAAAAAGAGGGAGTTGATAACGGATAATGTCGCTGACCCTATTCTCAGATGCCCACCTCTCTGTCAAAGGGACAGGCATCTTCCACATCTGTGCAATGAGGAGCACACTGGGTGTGGTTCTCAACCTCCTGCTTAGAATCCCCTGGCCAGGTGAACCCATCAGCGTTTGTATCAGTGGCTCAGGAGCTCCACCAGAGCCCAGCACGGAGGGGTCCAACTGTTCCCTAACCCGCTCATCACGTTCCTCAGACTGCTTAAAGCCCTGCAGGATACACTCAGACTCAAGTTTCTTATTCCTCTAAATTATAACACATCCTTCTCTGAGGAGAGGTCCCAGGGACAGAGGTGAGTGTTCAAGTTCAGGACCCTTTTCAGTGACAGATATCCTACAATGCAAAGAACACCAGGGCTGTTTTTGAGAGCATTCTAGTAGATTTGCAGACACATTTCAAACTGTGATCCCTGCTTTTGATCTATCATGTTTAGATGCCCAATTGCTCTTGGTCACTTGGTTTACCTTAGATAAAATACAAAGTGTCCTACAGAACCCTAGAAGATATGCAGATGAACAAAGTCCTACAGGAAGAGAAGGAACGCATCTTGGGGAGGTTGTTATCCCTCTGACAGAACCAAACTTGGTTTGTAATACTGGCGAAGGATTAGAAATGAGGTCTGACAGGATAGCTGCTCTTATCATGGGAATGAAAAGTGCATTAAAATCTGTTAATTACAAAGTGGTAAGAGAGGTCAGACAGGGCAAAGAGTAATATCTACAATAACCACATATCTTCCACAGTCAATTTGTAGAAGTCTTTCACAAATATGCACACCTAGGCCCACCTTTCAGAGAGGAATCAGCCCGAGATACTCAGTGGGAACTACAGAATCCTTCAGATGGGCCCAGACTCCTGTGGCCCAGTTGCAGGAAATGGCCTTTGTTATGTTCAACATTTGGGTTATAGACAAGGGTTAGAAAGGAAGCATCAGAATGATAGCCCACACAGACTAGTGGAGGCCGGGCACATGGGTGTGCTGAGCTGGTACTGGGGCCTGCCCTGCGTGTGAGGAGGCTGAGGTGCCAGGCTCGTGGCTGAGTGATTCTTGCTACTCCCAGGGAGGGGCCCAGCCGGCCAAAACCCTCAGCTTCTACTGTGAGAAAGAGGACTGAATGGTTTGGGAGCAACTTACAGTGTGCCTGTCCACAGACATGTTGTGGCCCTGGATTTCATGGCAAGAAAATTCAGTTACCGTAGTTTGGTTTTCTTCTCTGAAAACCTTCCGAGAGATCTATACCCACAATTGGGGATGAGGGGACCCCTAGTCAGAGTTTCTTCACACCACATCTGACATGTCCATTTATGGGTCAAATCTTCCAAATATATCTTTCTGGTGGTACATACCCATGCAGTAATCTGGAAAGAAAGGAGCTTGGTCACTAATGAACAATATAGCTCCCAAAGGCAGAGTTGATTTTTTCTTTTCTCTTGTACAGATTGCCATCATTCATTTCAGAGGACATGAAGAGACATGTCTAAAATCTCTCTGGAAAATGTAAAGCCTAATGGGGAGGCAATGTGGCTAACTTTACAGCCCTTCAAGGTCATAGCCTTATTTGCCTTTCCTGAGGAAGTGTTCAAACTTGTCCTTCCTCAAGGGATGCAATGACAACCTATAAAAACCCTAGATGGGGAATGGACAATTTTTCACAGGACTAAGATTCCATTCTAGCGAACCATTGAAATTCCAAGGTTTCTCTTCCAAATAAAACACTCTAGCTCTGCTCTGGGAGCAGATAAGTGAAGCCACCATAAATAGGCACTGGTAACTAACATCTCTCTTTGTTTCCATGGGTTCCTGAGAAGCCCTCTAAGCTGTCTTCCCTTAAGTGACAGTTCTACAGTTCTCCATATTTAGACGCTACTTTCTCATTGACTTTCAGGAGGTTTTCCTCAGTCCAGTTGGTGAGTCACAACGTCCTAAGTAATTCAGAGAGTACATAACCCTCAGTAGGCAGGGCCTACCGTCTCTTTAGGAAGTACCTACATGAAGACAGAGACCTACTTTTCTTCAACAAGTCATACAGAATTATGGGGATTTATACAGCTCTGGGGGAAATGAGGCAGGAGATTAAGGCATTGCAAATCAAGACTGGACCACCAGGCATGGCCTGTCACTCACAGACACCTGTCAAAGCATGGTGGGAAAACATGTGCAGAGCAGTTTCAGGATGTTGGACAGCCTGCATATGACATCAAAGATGATATGAAAGACAGCGGCCACTGACGTCATCACTTCTGTCCTCTTGTTCATGCAATGGCTTGCCTTGCAAGAAGGACATACCTTCTCTTTTCTTCAGAGCACTTCTTCCTCTTGAGCAGTTCTTTTTGCACTCCCTTTTCACTTGGTTTTCTTCTTCATTTATCTTAGATGAACTTTGAGCTTTCACACTCAATAGTTGTATCTTCCAATTCTTTGAGCAGGACTAGAGCCTGGAAAGGACCAGGGGGCACCTCACTGTCCATGAACACAGTGACTGAGATTTAGGGGAGTGAAGTAGCTTATCCTCCACAGAGACCCAAAAAACTGAGGATGTATTTACTACTCAAATAAAGTGAGAATGGAGGGTAAAATATCTTCAGATGCTCGACCCATCAATTATGAGCATGGAGATCAGAACAAAAAAGTAACATGTGCTGCTACTGTCATTCAATAAAAAAGTCCACTGTGAAGCCACATTGTCAGGT
>RJWT010012651.1:0-22299 GCA_004365215.1 Cuniculus paca
CTTTGTACTGAGATCTACAAAGCAAAAAGAAAGTGTAGGTAACTCCCCAACACATCGCTCCTAGGGTCTCGATGTACTGGGTAGATCTGCCTTCTTCTCCTCGTTGGTCTCTTATGTTTATTTTCTGTGCAGAATGTTCCCAACTTTTTCGTTGTACTTAGTGGGAGGAACAGGGAAAACATCTTCCTATGTCTTTCCTGAGAAGTGCCTAGTCCATCTTCCTGTGTCTTTCCTGAGAAGCTTTTAGCTTTTGCTTTTTTCAAAATCCATTGTAAAAATGTGTCTTCTAAATGGAGCAGCCAGCCTCTCTACACTCAGTGCAATTACTGATCCAACTGTATCGCAGTCGCCCTCCTTACTGTGGGTTCAGTGTCTGGGGAGTCAACCATTGCAGGTGGAAAATACTGGGAAAAAAATCTAGAGTATCCAAAAAAACAAAACAAAACAAAAAAAAACCCTTTAGTCTGCCAGACAGCATGGACTACACTGAATCTGTGAGAAACAAGTGACTTAGGACTCGCGTTGTATATTGTAAATACTCGAGAGGTGGCTGGCAGTGCACAGCAGTGTGCTGCAGATACCGAAATCCGCCGATGCTTGAATTCTTCGTGTAATTGGCATCATATTTGCATGTAACCTGCACACGCCCTCCTGCACACTTCTTGTATTTTTTAATTAATTAAGTTTACTGGTACATTTTAGGTACACACAATGATCACATTCATCATAGAGAATTTGTATCTGTACATGACATAACTTGGTTCTCTTCTTCCCCATTCCCCTCCCCTCCCTTCAACCCCTCTTCCCCTCCTTATCTACAAATCTTTGGTTCCATTTTTTCCTTCTTTTCTCAGTTTTTTCCTTTTCCATCTCTTCCTTTCCCCTTCCTCCCTCCCTAGTTCACCTTCCCATTTGAGTCTTTTCTTCCTATTTCACAGTATCTATTATACATTTTGGTCCTTATTTATACTTTCTGTTTCTCACACCAGGGCAACAATGTGATATTCACATATGTGTGTTCAGTTTATTTCCTTTAAGAGTATTGTCTCAAGACACATCCATTTACCTAGAAATGTCTTAAGATTATCCTTTTATGGCTGAATAGTACTCCATAGCGTAAAACCGCATCTTTATCTATTCACCAATTGATGGGCATGTGGTCTGTTTCCAAGATTTAGCTATTACAAATTGTGCTGCTATACACATGGGGGCACATATATTGCTATGGTATGATGTTTTTAGTTCTTTTGGGAAGATACCAAGAAGGGGAATAGCTGGGCTAAATGAGACCTCTAGTCCTAGTTTTTTGAAGAATCTCCACACTGATTTCCACAATGGTTTTGCCAGTCCGCTCACCCACCAACATTGGAGAAGGGTTCCTTTTCCTCCACAGCCCCTCCAGCATTTGTTATTGGTTGATTTCTTGATAATACCATTCTTTCTGAAGTAAGATGGAATCTCAGCCTTGTTTAATTTGCTTCTCTCAAATGACCAGTGATGTCGAACATTTTTTCATATATTTATTTGCTTTTTGTACTTCTTCATCTGAGAAGTGTGTATTCATTTCAGATGCCTATTTTTGGATTATGTCTTTAAATTTGGGGGAGGTCCTGATTTTTTTGAGTTCTTTACATATTCTAGATATTAGTTCTTTTTTTTTTTTTTTTTTTTTTTTTGCGGCACCGGGGATAGAACTTGCGACTGCATGCTTGCCAGGCTAGATATTAGTTCTCTGTGCGAGGAACAGTTGGCAAAATTTTTCCCACTATGTTGTGGGTTGTCTCTTCACTCTGTTGATTTGTTTTGCTGTGTGAAAGTCTTTTTTTTTAATAAGATGAGATACCATTTGTTGATTCTTTGTAATATTTCCTGTGCAATTGGGGTTTTACTCAGAAAGTTTGCCTATGCCAATGTCTTCAGGGTTTTACCTTCTCTCTCTCAGCAGATTTTTAGGGAAAGACAGTTTTTCCAGCACAATTTATTAAAGAGGCTGTTTTTCTTTCAGCGAAAGTATTTGGCCTCTTTGTCAAAAATAAGGTGGCTGAGTGTATTTGGAGTTGTATATGCATCCTCTAATCTGTTTTACTGATCCTTGGGTCTGTTTTCTTGGCCAGTATCACGGTGACCATAATAGTTTTGTAATATAATTTCAAGTCAGGAATTCTGATGCCTTCTCTTTGTTCCCCGGAATTGTTTTTGATATTCTAGGTCTCTTCTAGTTCCAAATAAATTTTAGGATTGTTTTCTCTAATTCTGTATTGGTATTTGATCTGGATTGCATTGCATCTGTATAATGATTTTGGGAGTATGGCCATTTTAATTATGTTGACTCTTCCTACCTGAGAACAAGTGCTATCCTTCCATTTTCTGAAAAAAAGAATAATGATAGAAAGGAAGAAGTTAAATTATAGTTATTTGTGGATGATATGATACTCTACATAGAAGACCTTAAAAACTCCACCAAAAGACTTCTAGATTTAATAACCAAATTCATTTGCACAGCTGAGTACAAGGTCAACACTCAAAAATCAATAGCATTCCTACACATGAATAACAAAGTCACTGAGAGAGAAATTAGGGAAGTCACGCCTTTCATAATAATATTGAAAAAAGTGAAATACCTAGGAATTAAATCTAACAAGGAAGTGAAATGTCTCTGCATTGAAAACTACAGTATTTTGAAGAAGGAGACCTTCTCTATGCTTTACATCTGCTCTAGGCTACCTAGAATACCTAAGACAAGGGAAGTGCTATGTAAATAGCTGTTCTACTGCATTGTTTATGAAATAATAGCAAGAGAAAACCCAGTTCATGTTCAGCACAGATGAAACCCCTAAAGGCATAGCTACATTTTGGATCTTTGGTTGGCTGAATACACTACAGAAAACCAGCATACAGAGTGCCAACCATATGCACTCCATTCCTACTTTTTTGTAAAGACAGCACACACCTGTAACTTCTAAACTGTAAATTTAGTTCATGTCTCTTTTACTATCTTTGATGAATTGATCCTACTCACTCTTCTCTGAGTTGACTTTTTGTGGTTCTGTCTTGTCTTATTTACTCTATAAGCATGTGGTGGTTAGAGTTTCAAGATGCTAATGTTTATTTGACTCATTTTTTCTGGAAACTTTTGCCTGCTCTCTGGGATCAGTAACCTTCCTCGTGAAATGCACCCTGAATTTCTGTTAGTGAAGAGCAGCTGAGCATGGAGACTCTGGGATTTTGCTGTTTTGAAAATGTCCTACTTTGTCTTCATTCATGATAGATGTCTTTGGTAGATCCCAGCTTCTACGATCCTCTCTCAACATATTAAATGTGTCAGTCTAATTTCAAGACTTCCGTAACTGGTGATGAGAAGCTGACCTTAGCCCGGACACTGCTTCTCTGCAGGCATCTGGTCTTTTCTTTCAAGCTGCTTTCCGTAACTTCTCCTTGCTTTGTCCTCCCGCAGCCTTCCCATGCTGTGTCCAAGTGTGATTTTATTGGGTTTTCTGAGTCTTTGGTTCAGAGTGCTTCGGTGATTCTTAATAATTTCCACCTACCCTTCCTTGAAGCCTGTTCTCATCTATGTCTCTTTCTGGAACTCTAAGGAGCATACGTAGCACCTTCTTATTTAATTCTTCCTGGATCTTAAACTTTACTTCTTTGTTTTCCATCTTTTTCTTCTGTGCCACCTACAATCTTGGTAATTTCTTTATATCTAACAGCTTTTCTCCTCATTATTTTTTTGTCATTAAAGCTATCCATTGTGTTTTAAAATTTCACGGATTTCTTTTCTAGAGATTATATTTGGTGGGTTTTAAATATGCTTCGTCCATCGTGCATGTATTTTCTGGCTTTACGTATTTCTTTAAACAAACACAGTGTAATTATGTCAGAATCTGCGTTCTGAAACATGCATGTCCCAGAGAAGTCCTGTCGGAGTCTGCGTCCTTTCTGCTGGTCCTCAGTCATGGTGTCTCTTTTCCTTTCATTCTGAGCTGGTCTGTCGTGAGCCGATGGCTTTCCTTATGAAATGAGAGTTTCTTTGGATAAGATTTTTATTTGTCTCTGACTGACTACTGGAGGAAATTCCATTCTTGGATTGTTAATTTTAATTGTGTGTGTGTGTGTGTGTGTGTGTGTGTGTGTGTTGTGGCATAGGGGATTGAACCTAATTTTAATTCTTAACTTGCCCAAATATCTAGGCAGTGGGCCTTTGTCCATAAAGATAAGCTTGAGGGTCCAAATTCTCAGGGATAATTGTGCCCTGTCTAGCACTAAGTGTACAGTGTATCTTCAGAGGCTCTGGTGGGGGGAGAGGATTGCTTTTGGGTGGCTGCTCCACTGAGGGCTCACCTCCCAAGTCTCCTGGACCTGTGAAACTGGGTCTCTCAAGGCTTAACCCTAGTTACGCAGATGGCCCCAGGATAAAGTAACTTCCGTAGTTTGCCTACTTCTTCGGGTTCTAGTTCTTGGTTAGATTTTTTTTTCCCTCCTGGGAATTTCTTCTATTCTTGAACACATTTTTTCTTTAAGGACACTTAAAAATATTTATTTATATCCAGGACGATTAGTTCTTTTCAACAAGAGGTTGTTCCAGGCACTTTGCTCAGCAATTTACAGAAACAGAAAAAAAGCTGTTTTTGAATCGGAACCATAGGAATTATACTAGTGCTGTTTAGAGCATATTTTTGTATTGTTTTTCTTATTACCTGAGGTTTTTCTTGTTTTAATATATGCTGACACATTTCATTATTTTTCTTTCCATTTCTTATTGTCTATTTAAAGCCTATTAATTCTAATATATAAATGTTATATTTTTGTGTTTCTTATGTTTGGGACTATATTGTAATACCTGAAGAAACAGGACAATTATTTTTGTTTGTTAATTAATGTGGGTGTGTGTGTGTTTGATAAAACTTGGCTCCTAATAAATCTTTAGTTGAGTATGTATTTGAAAAATTAGTGTCTTCGAGTTTATAGTTGTGCTATTTAGTGGTATCCTAAGCAATAACATTAACTAAAAATGTTAGTAGTATAGTTACTTTTAAAAGACTGAACTAAAACTGATTTAATTGGCCCACTCAAAAACCTCTGGAAGAGTTGATTAAAATCTTAATTTGTAAGTCCTTAGAATGTGTTCATATGCAAACACTGTACCTGTGTAGGCTTTACTTCACTACTCTATCTTACAGCAGTGTTAGATTGTTAAAAACGGAAGGATGAGCCCCTTAAAATGAGCTCAGATGTTTATGTTACCAGGAGCTTGATGTAACTCCTGAAAAGATGAGTTTTCAAGCACATGCGATGCGTAGTGTTCAAAGTGCATTTTTGCCATTCTTCAAAGATACAAAACTTTACTAGACATTTGCATTTCTGCGGGGTACATTGTGGTATGTCCATGCGGTGCAGTTTACAATGCATGAAAGGAGAAGGAGATCACATTCCAGTGGCTCCATTCGCTCATCTGCTCAGGTTACTTCATCGGGAGGCTCTCTGTAGAAGGCACTTCTGTGGTGCAGAAGCTGTGCAAATGACATCAGGAAGGCGCTGTTGGGTGCAAAGTTTGGAGAAGAAAGAGGAGCCCAAGTAGTTCTTTCTGCTCTGCTCTGCAGAACTAAGCCTAAGCTACCACTAGGAAGGAAGGGCTTTTCCTACAATATTTTCTACAGCAAGAAAAAAACACAGGGCTTTTATTTTTTGCCAAAGAGGCCTCAGGGTAAAATACGGACTTAAAATGTTTTGGGGGCAAAGTCTGAAATATAGTGATATAATTCCTAAAGTATTATAAGGCAATTAGATTTGTGCACTTTGTCTAAACCAGCACTGAGGAAGGATAGAAGAAATAAAAGGTGTTAGAAAGGAGACAAGCAAGCTCTAACTGAAAATTGTACTTTTAAGAAGGCTGCATCTTCTGGACACAGTCGAAGTCACCCCAGGTGTCCAAGCCCACATTCCCTTTGTCCACAGCAGGTCCCTTTCCTTCTGGACCATTACACCCAAATTCCCCAGGAATAAATTCATAAATAGGCTTAACCAATAAGAACCAGAAACCTGACCCTAAGATAACGGACAGGTTGAGAGAGTGAAAAAAATGCTTAAATTATCCGTCTGAGAAGAAAGTCCAAGAACAACCAGAGCATCGAGCCCCTACCTGTAAAATGGGCTAGCACCTTTCTGGGGGGGTAAGGCACCTCTTTTCCAGTGTTTCCACCTTCTAAAGAGAAGCATAAAGGTTCCCTCCTCCAGGAAATAAACCACCGCTTTCCTCCACGGGCCTGAACGCTCTTGCTTTCAGTGTGTATTTTTGAATTCTGCCTAATGAAACCCGTCCCTGAAAATTCTTTTTCTGTGACAGGAGTCGGCGACACTGCAGACATAGTCCATGCGTGGGTGGCCGGGGTCTTTCTCTCAGCGTCAGGAACCTCTTCAGATCCAGCCTGATGACAAATATCATCCAACAGGATTCAAGACAGGTGTGTACAGTGGTTTAAATCATCTAGTAGAAACATTTAAGAAAAGAAATACATGAAACTCACTTTCATGGTATATTTTATTTTACTCACTATATCCAAAACCATATGCTTTCAAATTATTTAATGACTTAAAACTATTAAATATTTTACATTCCTTTTTTTGCATTAAAACTTCAAAACCCCTGTGTACTTTATACTTCCAGCAGACCTTAATTAGTTTGCTAAGACTGGAAATGGTTGATCTACGTTTAGATTTCACAAAACCTACAGCAGCAGAGATAGACTCTCGTACTTACGTCGTTCCAGAAGCACTTAAACATTTCCAATTAAATTCCAAATTAAACCCTGATTGATTAAAGCTACAGCGAATAAGAATGACCCTAGCCCCATTTCAAGTGTGCAGAGGCTACTTTATTACGGGGCAGGTCAGCCCTGAGCCTCGCGGGACTCGGGGAGCAAAGCCTTATCCAGTGCACACAATGGTTGGGCAATTGATGGTAAGTTATGTGCGATGACATATTTTAGATGAATGACATGATGATAATTTCTATTGTGATTTTTATAGGAATTTTGTTCTCAAGACTAAAAGTTGTATGGCTAATTTTGGCAGGAGCACAGAATCAGTGGCTTGTTCTGGATTTACTATTTCCAGGATAATCAGAGTCAGAGCTCGGAGTCAGCAACAACAAAGAAAAATCTAGGCCCAGGGTCGGGTCGGAGCCCTGATGTTGGGGTGAGGTAGGGGCAGCTCGGTTACAGAGAGAGGCACTCGCCTTTCACCCGCAGGGCCCCGCCTCAGAGCTAACCCTGCTTTCCAGTCGACCTGCTGCTCCTCAGGTCAGCTCCGGGGATGTTGAGTTTGTAGGCACGGCAACACTCAGCACTGTTTTCTTAAAGTGACTGATTCATTAGACAAAGAAATTTACTGTTTGCTGGAGGACCTGTCCCAGACCACAGGATGGGGCTGCTTTGAATGGCAGGAAGAGACGCTGCCTCTGCTAACGTCACCGCTGGGTTTAACCAAGGCTGCTGAACACAGTGGCAGTGAGGCTGCTGCTCCAGCAGGCAAGGAAGAAATAACGTTGCACCCTTTTCATTCCCTTCCGGTTTCTGTACGGGGAGGGGCTACTGCTGGCGAGGGTTTCCTGTCAGCTGAGAGGAAGCGAAGGTGGGAGATCCTCAGCCACTGAGCTTCTGCTGGTGCTGACCACGTGGGTTCAGAGGAGCGGCATGGTGGTGGTGATTTCTCCAAAGCAACGTCCTCAGACAACCGACTTCGCCACTTTTTTCATTTTAAAGAGGAAAAATACTAAAAACAATGATAAAAAATTTCAGAACAAGATAGTAGGAGAGTGACAATGGTTAATTGTGTGTTGTTATCTTCAAAGTGGGTGCTCAGATTACAAGATACAGGCATGAAAAATTGATCAAACAGTATAGGCACAAGTGTTTCATTTCAATGAGCTAATGGAGATTAGTAGTATAGCTATCTTAACACACACACACATATATGTGTATATATGTATTTCATTTTCTCATCCTTCTTTTCTCCTTTCCTCCATCACAGTTTCTCTTTCCTTTTGAACAGTTTCTTCCCGTTTTACAATATCTATTGATATCTATTGTATATTTTGGACCTTATTTACTCTTAGCTTCTTACACTATGGAGACAATACAAAATTTTTATATGTGAGTCTATTTCACTTGTGAGTATGTTTTCAAATTGCATCCATTTACCTATAAAAGTCTCAAGTTTATCCTTCTTTATAACTGAGTAGTATTCCATTGTATAAAAATACCACATCTTTCTTATTCATTCTTTGGTTGATGGACATTTAGATTGTTTCCAAGATCTAGCTATTAGAAATTGTGTTGCTATAAACATGGGTGCACCTATATCACTGTGGTATGATGTTTTTAATTTTTCTGGAGAAATACCCAGAAGGTTAATAGCTGAGTGGAATGGGACCTCTAATCCTAGTTTTTTGAAGAATCTCCACACTGATTTCCACAGTGGTTTCACCAGTCTGCGTGCCCGCCAACAGTGGAAAAAGGTTCCTTTTTCCCATCAGCCCTGCCAGCATTTGCTATTGGTTGATTTCTTGATCGTAGCCATTCTTTCTGGGGTGAGAGGGAATCTCAATGTTGTTTTAATTTGCACCTCTCAAATGACCAATGATGTTGAATGTATTTTCATATATTTATTTGCCATTTGCATTTCTTCATCTGAGAAGTGCATATTCATCTCAGTTGCCCATTTTTGGGCCGGGTCTTTGAATTGGGGGGCTCTAATATTTTTCAGTTCTTTATATGTTCTAGATATAAGTCCTTTGTCTGAGGGACAGTTGGCTAAATTTTTTTCCCACACTATGCATTGTTGTTTTACTCTGTTGGTGATTTCTTTTGATATGCAAAAGCTTTTTAATAAGATTAGGTCCCAGTTGTTGATACTTTGAAGTATTTCTTATGCAGTTGGGTTTTGTTCATGAACTCTCTGCTTATACTTATGTCTTCAGGATTTCTACCGACTTTCTCTTCCAGTAGATTGAGTGTTTCTGTTTTAATATTTAGATCTTTGATCCACCTTGATTTTAGTTTAGTGTATGGTAATAGGCATAGACATGTGTCTATTTTTGGTCTGTGGCATGTAGAGAGCCAGTTTTTCCAGCACCATTTATTAGACAGGCTATCTTTCTTCCAGTGAATATGGTTGGCCCCTTTGTCAAAGATAAGGTGGCTGAATGTGTTTGCAGTTGTGTAGTTGTGTTGGATGCTATTGTGAAGGGCATGGTTTCCCTAATTTCTGTCTCAGTAAGTTTGTTGTTTGTGTACAGGAATACTGTTGATTTTTGTGTTGACTTTGTATTCAGCTACTCTACTGAATTTGGTTATTAAATTTAGAAGTCTTTTGGCAGAGTTTTTGGGGTCTTCTATGTAGAGCATCATGTAATCCGTGAATAATGATAATTTAACTTCTTCCTTTCCTACCCTTTTTTTAAATTATTTTATTCTTTTTATCCTACCCTTACTCTTTTGTTTCTCTCTCTTGTCTAATTGCTCTGGCTAATGTTTTCAGAACTATATTGAATAGGAGTGGTGAGAGTGGACATCCTTGTCTTGTTTCTGATTTTAGAGTGAAAGCTTTCAGTTTTGACCATTTAGTATGATGTTGGCTATTGATTTGTAATAGATGGTTTTTGTCAGATTGAGGTAAAGGCCATCTATTCTGATTTTCTGTAGGGTTTTTATCATGAGTGAGTGTTGAACTTTGTCAAAAGCTTTTTCTGCATCTATTAAGATGATCATGTGATTTTTGTCTTTGGCTCTGTTTACATAGCATATAACATATATTGATTTGCATATGTTGAACTGCCCCTGGATTCCTGGGCTGAACCCCACTTGGTCATGGCATATAATATTGATGATTTGCTGCACACTGTTTGCTAGTATCTTATTGAAGAGTTTTGTACCTATGTTCATGGGAGACATTGGCTTATAATTCTCTTTTTTGGTTGGGTCTTTCTCTGCTTTTTGGTAGCAGGATAATACTAGCCTCAAGGAATGTGTTAGGGAGTATTGCTTCCCCTTCAATTTCATTAAAGGGTTTGAAGAGTATTAGCATTAAATTTCTGAATTTCTTGTAGAATTCAGCAGTGAATCCATCAGGACCTGGATTTTCTTTGTTGGTAAATTTTTAATTACATTTTCAATTTCATGAACTGATATTGGGTTATTCAGATGTTTTGTATCTTCTTGATCCAGCTTTAGTAATTCATATGTTTCTAGGAATCTATCCATTTCTTCTGTGTTTTTCATCCTACGAGTGTAAAGGTTTTCAAAACAGGTATTGATGATCTTCTGAATTTCCAAAGGACCTGTATTGATTTCACCCTTTTAATTCCTCAATACATGAATTTGATTCTTTTCTTTCCTTTCTTTTGATAAGGTTGCATAAGGGTTTATCAATTTTATTTATTCTTTCAAAGAACCAGCTCTGATTCATTAATCCTTTGTATTTTTTTCTTGGTCTCCATTGCATTAATTTCTTTTCTGATCTTTATAATTTCCTGCTTTGTATGGCTTTTGGGTTTGTCTTGCTCATCTTTTTCTAGAAGTCTGCGGTGCAATATTAGGTTGCTTATTAGCAATCATTCTGAATTCCTGATGTTAGAATTCACTGCTATAAATTTCTCTCTTAGCATTCCTTTCATTGCATCTCATAAGTTCTGGTATGTTATATTTGCATTCTCAATTAACTGCAGATATTGTTTAATTTCACCAGTGATCCACTGATTGTTTAGGAGGGCGTTATTTAATTTCCATGTGTTTATGGAGTTTTTACAGTATCTTTTGGTATTAATTTCCAACTTCATTGCACTATGATCAGATACTATGCAAGGGATAATTTCAATTCCTCTGCATTTGCTTAAGCATGTTCTGTGAGCCAGTACATGGTCTATTTTAGGGGATGTCCCATGTGCAGCTGAGAAGAATATGTATTCTGATTTTGTTGGGTGGAGCACTCTGAAAACATTTACTAAGTTCATTTGTTTACAGGTTTGGCTCAGTTCTGGTATTTCTTTGCTGATTTTTTGTCTAATTGATCTATTTCTTTTTGACAGTGGGGTACTAAGGTTTCCCATTACAATTGTATTTTTGCTTATTTGACTTCTTATGTCTATTAATAATTGTCTTACATAGTTGGGTGCTCCCATATTTGGTGAATACATATTTATGATTGCTATCTCTTTCTCTTGATGTTCCCCCCCAGTAAGTATGTAATGACCTTCTTTATCTCTTTTGATCACTCTTGCTTTGAAGTTCGCATTTTCTGCAAGCAGAATAGCTACCCTTGCTTTTTTCTGGGTTCCTGTTGCATGGAGTATCATTTTCCATCCTTTGACTTTCAGTCTATGAATTTCTTTTTGAGTTAAATGTGTTTCTTGTATTCTTTGTATTGCTGGATTTTGTTTCTTGACCCAGTCCACCAATCTGTGTGTTTTGATTGGTGAACTGAGGCCATTTACATACGTGGTTATAATTGGTATGTATTGGTTTACCTTTGTTATGATACTTTTCTGCTGTTGGTTTGCTGCTTTTCTGCTCTAATCGCCTGGTGGTTTCTTTCTGCTGCTGTCCTTGGACTTGTGGTCATTTTTTATCTCTGTCTAGAATACCTTTCAGCAGTCTTTACTGGGCCTGGTCTTCTGTTGGTGGAGTTCTCCAGAGCCCAACTGCTGCCTCCTCGCTGCTGCTTCAGACACTTGCACATCGCTGGCACTGATTACTCCACCCTTCAAAGGCACGTGTGTGCCTGCGCTCAGGCCAGCTGTCCTGGGTCTTGGTGTTCTGGTCACTCTGCCCACCCTTTGCCACTTCTTGAACCAAACCTCTTGCCTACAAATGCCGCACTTGGCCCGTCTGTTGTCTGCCCTTGTGACCTGGAGAGGCCATCTGTCCATTGATGCAGTGCTCGAATTGCCGATTTTCTTCTCACAATTTCCTTTGTCCAGAGTAAAGCACAAAATCTGGGGAGGGGAGGTGGGAGACAGCTTCGAGGGACAGACCTTGCAGAATGGGCACTCAGGGTAGAAGGGAAGGCAGGTGCTCTGGTTTCCTTCAGGAGCGTCACCCACAGGTGCTGCTGTGGAAGGTGCTCCTCCCAGCTCTGCACCACTGGAGATCATGTGCCGAGCAGGACGTCGTGGGTCACAGGGACCCTGCCTGCCCCTGCAGGCTCTTTCTCTCCCTTCTCCTCGCTGCTGCACAGGATCCCTCTAGTGTGTGGCTTGGCCCTGATGAGTTGCTTTGGCACAGGCTCAGCAGCACCAGCGTCGACCACTCATGAGCGAAATCTGAAAAAATAGTGACCCAAAATAAGCCTGACCTCTTCATAAGCTGAATATCTTAGGTCATGGCTCCAGTAATGAAAGCTAACACAGAAACGTCAATTCGTGAATATCTAAGATTGTTGATTTATGATTGCTCATACTATTTCAAGTGCTCACCTGTTCAGAATTTCTATGACTCCTTACTAATCACAAACCTGAGCCAAACCATCTGGGGTCAGTTCGGTCATCTTGTGAGGAATCTGTGTGCGGAGAGGAGGGGCCCTGGCATCACCACAGAGTTCGGTGAGAAATTTACTGTCAAGAGAACCCTAAGATGCCCTAAGTTTCCCTTTTGGAGGAGCTTTCGATACAAGGAAATTGGCAAAGGGGAGGAATATGGAAAGGCAGTGGTTTATGGCTACCATGAACTCCAGATTTCTAAAATAGCCAGACCTCTTTCTGGTAAAGGAAGAGTCATCCCAGCAGCGTTGGCTACACTGGCCACCATTTAATCTGCTGCAAGCATAACAGGCTGAGTGTATGGGAGGAGACATTCACTGTGTGTTTATCTTCACTTCCAGAACTTGTTTCTACCTAAAGTAGAATGTGCGAAGCATTCATGCCACAGGATAAATTATTAAAGCAGAGAAAAGGTCATACAAGAGTTGGCCAAATAATTCATTTGGAAGAATACACCTTTTATTAAAAAGACACTTCTTTTTTGAATGAGAAGCAAGGGGAAGAAACATCTCTGGATATCCAGGAGGTAATGTGGGGGTGGCCCATGTTAAGCAGAGTCTGGCCGGATATAAAGAGCCAGCAGTGGAAAGAACGCGTGAACAGAGCAGGTGATGGAAGAGGGTCTGATACTGGTTAGATTTCGAAAGAAGAGGCAGCAAAACTTTCACAAAGCTTAACAAGTGTAGGAAATGGAAGGAGGAGTCAGGGCTAACCTCAAGGCTTGAGGCTTGAGCCGTACCTGGGAGTTTCTATCATCTGAGACAGGGAAGCCTGCAGGCAGAAGCAGGCAGTGTGTCATGAGGGAACGATCGTTTCGTGTAGGGCAAGTGAGCTCTAAGACGCCACTGACGTCCAAAGGGAGCTGCTGAGCAGGTCGCCAGTGAGGCTGAAATTCGAGCTAGAAATCCAAGAGTGATTGGCTTGTGGAGGCGGGTAAGATTTCCACGAGAGTAAGTTTAAACAGAACACAAAGGAGGCCCCAGGAACACGTGGTGGGTTATCCTAAAGTTCTGAGATATGTGGAAGAGGATGGAGGGGCAAAAATCAGTGAGGGAAGAGGAAAACCACAGACGCCTCAGGTGCACAGCCGGCAGTCCCCGCACCCTGACTGCCGCGCTCTGTCCGTGGAGGAAGAGGCGCAGAGGCGGTGCTCGCGCTGCGGTTTCCTGGGGAGACGCAGGGAGCTGTGGGCTGGCCGTGTCAGTCTGGCCTTCGGACCTGGGCCAGCGTCTGCAGCCTTTGGCCTGCCGCCTGCCTTCTGCATGAGTCACTGGTGGTTTCCCTGGGAGAGCGAGGGCTGCCTGTAACGGAAGTGCCAAGGAAAATGCTTCCATCGTCCGCGTTCTGGAACAGTGCCCTTCCATTTCCAGAAGGACATCGACGTTCTGCCCCTTGGGCTGCTTCTCGTCCTAAAGCTTCCTCAGCGCCTGCCCTCCTTGGTGGATTTCCTGCCTTTGAAACTAACTGGATTTAGTAAAGGCAGATAATGTTTTGCACACCCTCTCTCCCCATATCTTTCTGCCCAGGAGTGAATTCTGTTTATGGACAGCGATTGTTAAGATACTGTTACTAAACCTCTCGATTTAGTACTAAACCTCTCGATTTAGTACTAAACCTGTATTTTTAAATAATGAGATAAGTTATCTGCAGAATAAATGAAGATTGGCAGTCATGACATCTTCTAGCATAGGGGAAACATCTTACCTCCTTGGATGCTTCATGAGAATAAAAGAGCCGATGGGCCCAGTGTATGAGTCACGTGGTCACGGGTCCCGAGGCACGCGAAAAGTCCACTTTCAGGAAACTGAGCGTCCTCTGAGGGCCGCCCAAGGAGGTAAAACAGGAGCTATCAAAGCATCCCATGCCTGTACGGCCCTTGACCCCTTATCTTCATCTGCAGCCTTTTGATGCTGAGGGAGTTGATTTAAGAGCTGACCTCATTTTACAGTAGCACGGAGCCATTTGTCTTTTATTTATGTGCAAATTCAGTGGCCAATGTATTCAAAACATAGAAAACTCAGCCTGAGAATAAGGAAAACAGTATTTTATATCTTTACTAGCATCATTTGTGTGTGTTTTGCACAGATTTGTGTCTTCTAATGCATATAAGCAAGTTGTTCTGTAAGGGCAAGGATTACGTTTCCATTATGTGATTTGTACAAAACCTAAGCACAACAGTCCACCTTTACTTAGGTTCAAATGTAACTCGGGATGACATTATGCTTGGCTGCTTTAATTGAGTAACGATAAGTATTTACCTGTCAAGGGCAGAGAACTTTCCCTTTTTTGATCATGGTTTCTATACAAGTGAATAATTACGCTGATTTTTTTAACTTTAGCTTTTTCTTTTTTCTTCGGAATTGCCCCCAAGTATTAGTAAAATCTTTACTGTCTCTTGCACACCGTGACATAGTGTATGGTGCTAGAGTCTGACCATTAAGGTATTGGCTAAGCAGGCTCAAAGGTTAATTGAAAATCTCTAATAGCTGCAATACTATACAGACAAAATCCTCATAGCTATTTTCTTCATTTATAATGGCTTGAGCCTTTCTTACCATTAACATCAGAAGCACAAATGATTTCTTTGAAAGCGATTTGAGAACACAGAATCTGCAAAAAGGAAAGAATTGATGCATGTGGATTGCCTTCCAGGAGGCTACAATTCCTTTCAGACACTTATTTTAAAAGGCCTTCTTTTCCTCTGCTTCACATACGAGTAAGTAGCCCCCTTCCCTGTGGGAAGAGCGCTAAGACCCCTGGTAGATGCCTAAAACCCAGGATAATACTGATTGTATGTTTTTTGATATGCATATGGATCTATGATTGTTATTTTATAAATTGAACACAGTGAGGTATTAATCAAAATAACTAATAGTGAGGTAGACAAATTATAAAAATAAACTATAATAGAAGTTGCATGAATATTCGCTCTCTCTCCCTCTCTCTCTCTCTCTCATTATTCTTTCACCCATGCTTTAAAGCTTCTCTTTGGCAAGTCAGAATTGCTAGCATCTCCACTCTGGCCTTTGGGGTGACTATTAAGTGCATTAAAGATCACATGAACACAAGCACCATAGCACTGTGGCAGTCAACCTGATAACCTAGGCTGCTTCCAGGTGACCAGCAAATGGGTCCTACATGCTGGACAAAGGTCTAATTCATGCTGTGAGCAGGTTGTGACAGGTACCACAAGATCAGAATGGATGGCAAAAACATGAATTATTTATTTTTGGTTCTTTGAATTTAATAGTACTGGGTCACAGTTGACTGTGGATAGCTGTGAACACAAGCAAAGCACAACTGTGAATAAGGTAGGAGGACTGCACGTGCAGACACAACGGAAGCCATAGTGAGACTGAGCTGAGGCAGAGCTGAGTCTTGCATACTTAATTTTTTTCTCTCTGAAAACAGCCAACTTTTAATTAGACCTTTCAGATAAAGTTAAGTAACAAATATTCTAATTTTGAGTATGGGAGCAAAAGGTCCCGTGGTGGAGACTGAACTGAGCTCCTGCACAACTTAACCCTCCACTGTGTCCTGTTGTCTGCTCGCACGGTACCTCGAGAGCTGGCCCTCTGTGCTGGTGATTGAGACTTGAAAGGCTGTGATTTCGAGATTGTTTGCTTTCTGACATTTGATCTCAGCCAAATCACAGAACCAGCTCTGCTCCATTTTCTCATCAGTGAAAGAAAGATGATCCTTTGATACCTTCTCAGCACCAAAGATATTATCAGAGTGCCCTGTGCTAACATGATATCGAGGAGCATTTTTAGTATCTTAGAAACAGATAGTATCTAAGTAAACATCTGCAACAGTTGTGCCACAGTTGTTGACTTTTTGTGCATATAGAAAGAATTCATGCTAAATCTTTACTTCTTTCTTTAGTTCTTGAAAATCACACATGTAATAACACTCTTTTTTTCTCCATAAGGAAAAGCAAATGTAGAATGTACGAAGAGAAATAATGGCTCCTTGTTGCAGTCCATTAATCAATTTCTAGTCCTGCTGAAACCTGAAAAGCGTTTGCTCCACTTCGAAGGTCTAGCTAGCTCCTGTCATCAGCCTGGATTAGCATCTTCAACTTCACAGCAGAGAGCCTGCCACGTAAATATTTTAAGTCATAAGTTCTTATCCTGAGACTGTAAGTGATCATCCCTCACAGTAGAGCTACAAATGGCATTCTAGTTAATGGTATCTTAAGTCTCTTTCCCTCCTGCTATGACATAAAGGTATGGGCCTAAGTAGAAGGGATAATCACTTCAAAAAAGAGGCAAAGCAAATAAAATACCTGGGAGAACTGGTCTCAAGAGTTTCCTGGGCAGTCTCTCCATCATGCAATTCACTGTGCGGCAGAAGCATGGTAATGTCTGTGTGCTTTCACTGCCCATTTTGTGTATTTCCTAAGATTTCCAGTTCTTCATTGCTGCTTTACTGCTAAGAATTGCTTTCTTCTGTGATGCTAAGGTTATTTTTCATTGTGCTTTTCCTTACGACTTCATCACTGTAGAATTTGTTCCCTTCAGCCAAAGCTAGTTCCTTGTTATTTTCCCATCTTCACTTATTTCCAATATACCAGTCAGCTAGGCAGCCAGCAGAATGAAAGGCCTGTTGGCATCATTACGTGTGAGATTTTCTGGGGGAAAAGCTTTCCTTTCACTCACTTTTTCTAAAATGGTGTCTGAGATGAGGACATGAGGCAAAAAGCTCAAATTGGATTTAAAAAAATAAAAATATAGGAAAAGGCACCAGCTCACAAACAGGAGACTAAAATGTCATCTCCATTCTAAGAACGAGTGTGGTTCTCAGATTGAATGCAAAGGGTTCTTCTTTTTGGGGTCAGCTCAGCTTAAAGAACGGGAGGCACCATATGGAAAAGGCGCTGAAGCAATTACATCAATGAGTTTGTAATGAAATGATTTAAAATGATAAAATCTAGATTAACCAGGGCTGAGTTAACTGGAACTTTCAATTATCCATAGTTCAGTCAGCTTTTTTCTTCTAGAGGAATAGCTAAAGGATGGTAAAATAAACTTGTAGAGCTAACAATCCCTTCTTTTGTTATTTTGGAGGAAAATGAGGCATATAGTTTAATGATTAATGTCTATTTTTTTCTGTCTAAATTTAGAACTCTAGCAACTATCTCTATTTTTCCCAATTTTTAGTGCATTTGGGTTATACAGATTAATGGGTTTCATTTTTGCAGATTCATAGGTACACATACCATACTTTCATCACCTCTCCTCCATTGCCTGCCTACCTCACCCCCCAATTTTACATACTTTGGGGGGCTTCAATGTGCATAATGTATTTTGATTGCATTCATACCTCTATAACCCACCCGTGTACTCTTTCTTTCTCTTTTTTTATTCCCTTCCTCTCATTAATAATAGTCTCCCTTCTACTTTCTTGTCATCTTTTTGAGTTCCACATCTTAGGGAGAACATGCAATATATGTCTTTCTGATTCAGGCAGCTATCCCTCATAAGAGATGCTGAGGACAGGACAATAGCTGATATCCACAGCTATCTAAGACTATGGCAAAGTCAGGCTACTTGTCTTTAAACTCCCAGGACACAGGCATTGCCCTTCCTACTTGCAGTAGTCATGCAGTTTCATGTGCTAGGAAAGTGGCAGATCATTGCATGTTTAGGCGCTGTAGCTCAAGGAGGTGAGATAACAGGCCAGGGCCACATCCCCAGTTTTAGTGCCAGATTTGGGATCAAACATTTCTGATTTTAGAGCATGAAGTCATTGTTGTTGTTTTTTCTCCATAACATTTAATGGAGAAATCTCAAGGACTTCGTTGAGATTGGAATTTTAAAATGGGACATATGATTTCACAGAAATACAAACTGAAGGTAAAGCAAATATACATACTAAAATTTCATGAAATTGAACTGTAGGTTAGAAATGCAGGAAACAGGAAAATTAATTCAATATGAAGCAAAGACACAATAGAACCTGTTAGGCTTTTAATAAACTCTAATTTCAAATATGTGTTTAATAGTTTTGGCATCCAGATAGGTGTTAATGCTTCTGCTTGTTCCATTGTTGATTGGCACTATGTTAGGGAATTGTATCTAAAGCAAGTAACATGCTTCAAAACATATCAGGCTTATAGAGAGCCCTTCCTAAACCTCATCATGGTCCAGGAAGATTTTATTTGTAATCCCAGGGGAAAGTTATTGGGATTCCAATAAGTTAATCCCAACCTACCACTTCCAGTGCAACCCATGGAAAGAATAAAGACACTGAGGCATAGTTATAATTATGGGGAGCCAAGGGTGTCCTAAGTCCAGCCAGGATGAAGGTTTACCAAAACAAAGTCCTCAACCTAGGGCCCAGTCCAGATTTCATTAACTCATGAAGAGAGTGACTTGGGGATGAAAGACAAGAATGGTGGGAGCTGAGTGAGTGACCGCGGGGATGGCGGGAGTTGCGTGAGTGACCGTGAGCACGGTGGGAGTTACGTGAGTGCTGGGGGCTGGGCGAGGCAGGGGGCCTGAAAGCCCCCTCTGCAGTGTGCAGAGAGCAGGCCCTGCAGAAAGACCAATCTGCATAACACAGTTGAGGTAGCATCCGATGTGCAGGGGCTGGTGCTTCAGCTCTGATGTGCAAACTTCTCCGCCCTGGGACGTCACAGCCTCTTATGTCGAGGTGTGATCCCAGCTGACAGCCCTGCAGCCCTGGCTCTTCATCCTGCCGGCTTGACCATGGTTTGAGTCACAGGGCGAGGACACAGCGACCTTCACCTAGCTTGAAAGATTACGCATCAGCACCTCAGCCAGTCCTGTTTACACTGCTTAGAGCCAGTCGAAGGGAAAAGGAAATGGCTAAACCAGCTCTGCACATCTCAGCACATGGAGAGAGGGCCAGCGTTAGCCAAGATGGAGATAACTGCTCTTCATTTAGGAGAGTCATCCAGGCGGCCCTCCACAGGGCTGGATGACAAATTCTCATCTCTTAAAAGTGGGTTGTATTTTGGAGTTGGTAGACTGTGAATAAATCCCTTAAGGTTGTATGTTTCTTATCCTCTATGCCACTGGGTTATCCCAGTACCTTACTTCCCAAACTGTCAATAAACAATTTTAGAAAGTGCGATTAATTATTTTACCATACTGAGAGATGAATGAAAACTTTATGAAATTCTCACTTTTGAGGTCTTTGTATGGCAAAGTAAGAGGGTTCATTGAGAAGACTTCTTGCTTGTTTTGATTATCTCCAGGAATACTCTTAAATCATTGTCATGAAGTACTGAGAAGCACATTACATATGCGGGGTCAGAATCCATTCCAGCAGGTCTGAGAGGCAGGAATGAGTGTTTCCCCCATAGGAAATTGTTTTCCTTTTTATGAAAGTAATCACTTCACTGTTCACAATGTTTTAGGTCATAGGTACAGAGTGGCCCTTTGCATTTTTTATGTGATTGCTTAGATGAAAACTGTGCAATATATAATTAAAATTAAAAAATGTCTACTTATGCCAGGAAGTTGTTTTGCCTCTCCAAAGTCCCATGGGTGATTGGGGGAGGCTTTGCTTGGGAGTCTGACAAATGGGCTCTACTCCTGACATCAACAGACAGTGACTGCTTCTGTCTACGCCAAGATGTATTTCCAGAAACAATTTCAGATGACCACAAAGCACCCAAGCAGTGGAGGCCAGATCTGCAGGAAATGTACTTTTCTTGATCTTATGGATGACAGCCCACGCCTTTTCTATTCTCCTGGGGAAAGCAAACCCATTTCATATTTTTCATAATGGTGCTTTAAGCATTTCAAATTAGTTATTGCAGGCCTGAAAGATTTTGAGCAAATGCAATCTACAGAAATCCCTGTGACTCTAGGACAAGGAGAGTTCTCAGGGACAGAGGGCACTCTGATCCTTGCCCCCTGGATGAGAGCCGCAAAGCTAAGTTGCCCCTCACGCTGAAGGCATATGTCCATCTCTTTCCTCTAGGACAGTCCAGCTTGGGTGTAAAGGCTCCACGAAGGCTGATACTTCAGGGGAGGAGTTGGAAAGGCCAGTGTTTTCCAGTGGGCAGGCAGATGCTGGGTTTGATTCTTCTTGCCTGTGAATCAGCACATCCTATTATGTCTCAAGGTGTCACATTTTGCTGTTCCTGCAGTCTTGTAGCATTGCTAATTAAAAGTGTCTGCTTGGCTGAACAAGTTTTCTGTGCTTTCAGAAGACACTTTTGTGTTTTCCTTTGTTTGTGTTTCTGATGCCATTTTTGATCTCATTTTTAGCAAAGTAGGAATATAGGGTTCGGAGGTACAGGGCCGTGCGGGTGCTGTAGACAAGTTCTGGATACCACAGGCAAATGGGAAGCATCTGCTGGGGGAGGGTGCCTCTGAGCACAGCCTCTGGAGTGAAGGCAGGTCGGCTGCTGGGAAAGTTTAAGACCGATCATAAAAAAATTGGAAATATTTAATTTTAGAAAAAAGCTGAAGTTGAAGGGAATGAAACAAAAGGACAGTAGAGGAGAAAAAGGGAAGTCTGCGCTGGCCAGAGTGGAATTGAAAATGACGAATTCTGAGGGTGGCCCAGCATCTGTCAGTGAATTGGGATCACTGGGCCAGAGGCTAAAATCAAGCAAATCGTAAGAGGAGATGATGACAGAGCTACGGTTTGAAAGCAGGAGGTCTGAAGTGGTGTTATTTTCATGGTCAAGATCTAATATGCGTCGTGCATGATGCTTCCTCCATTTCAGACATCAAGTTCCCCCATGCTCACATCCTTATTCACGTCCTTTACTGCCACCAAAAAGTAAATACATTAAAAAAATATAAATAAAATAAAGTTGCTAGCTGTTTATGTTGGAAACTGCTCCTCAATCACCAACAGAATGTGGTAAATTTGTAGTCCTGGTTCTGCTTTTGGCCCTGCTGGTGCTGTGGGAAGATGGCTTACTGGTAATGGTCAAACCCCATGGCTCAAATACCTATAAACCTTTCCCAACCTCTGAGCATGGCTTTCCTTAGCTCTCTGTTCCATTGCTGCCTCCTCCCCACCTCTGTGGTAACAGTGGGAACAGGGATTTGAACACCTTAAAGAGAAGGAAATACCCGAGTCTTTTGGTCGATGGACAACGTTGATGTCCAGGACCAGCACTGCTTTCCTGGCAGATGACTTCCGTTTGTTTGGTAGTCTTCATGCGTGGGAGTGTGATTCAGCTTGGCTTATAATGTCCCTGAGCGCTTTTTCACATTCTTAATCTATTTGTTTGATTATGTTGACATGGCCGACAAAGGTATTTGAACACATTAATGTTCAAATACTCTTGTTTGAAAAACAAAGCAACAGAACAAACTTTAGCCTCCTGCATTGCTACATTTGTAAATTTCCTTATTCTGAAAGTCACAATGCATCTCCACCAGCGCCTCCTGATTTCACCCACTCCAAGCTTTTATGAAAATATAAAGGTTAGTAAATGTTGGATAGAAGAGGATGTAATACTATTGATTTGTTTTACCAATTAGTTGTCATAGAATGAAGAATAGTAAAAGAAAATTGCTGGCCAGCAATGGAAAGTAACTTCTTGCAATTAACTCACCTGCAGATAACAATTAAAAACTCTGAACAAAATTAAACACACATGCACTCACACATGCAATCTAAAATTATGGAGGAAACGATAAGCAGACAGAAAATGGAGGGCTTTGAGCACTTTAAGTGCAGTCTACATTTATGAGAATCTTTCTTTTCACATTTATGGCATCCTGCCCCAGGTGACCCACAGGAAGGCTAGAAATCAAGTAGAAAGCTGT